>LFYR01001217.1:72182-98881 GCA_001185155.1 Zostera marina
AGAATTGTCAACCCCCTCCCCAGTTGGGCCAGGGGAGGTATTTATAGCCTTCACTTGTTGTTATTGGGCCTCGTGGGTTTGTACGGTCAGCCCCGTTCGTCCGCTCGTCCGCCCGCCCGTCCGTCCGCCTGGGCCGTCCGGTCCGGTTCGGTCCATGGGCCGCGGTCCGCGGTCCATGGTACCAACAGAAAGGTTGAAAGGTACAAAGTACGCTTGGTGGAAAACGGCATGTACCAACTTGATGGCATAGACGTAGAAGAAACTTTTGCTCCGATGATAAAGCCTCCAACAGTGAAGATAATTCTTAGTTTGGCAATTACATGGGGCTGGGAATTACGTCAAATCGACGTATCTAATGTCTTCCTACACGGAAAGTTGAAAGAGCAAGTGTTTATGAGACAACCTCCGGGCTGCAAAGACCCAGATAACCCAAAGGTAGTATGCAAGCTTCTACGATCAATCTATGGTCTACGTCAATCTCCGTGTACTTGGTTCCATCATCTTCATGACTTTATTATCTTCATTGGTTTTATTGAATCTGTCTCGGATCAATCACGGGCAGGCCAATGGACTAAATCTGTTGCATAGACTAAATCTGGCTAACCTTAAACCCACACCAACGCCAATGGAGCCACGGGCAGGCCTTTACAAGGAGTTTCTAGCACTAAATGAGGAAGAAAGCACAAAATTTAGGAAAGTCGTACGTAGGGTCATTGCAATATTTAATGACCACCCGGCCTGATATATATTTTAGTGTAAATAAGATATCTCAATTTATGGCAAATCTGTGAAAAGTACATTGGGTAGCTCTTCAAAGAATTCTTAGATATCTCTCAGGTACACCGTTTGAAGGAATCAAGATTTCAAAACTTATATCTTTGAGTCTTGTAGCATTCTCCGATGCTGATTGGGGAGGAGACATCTCTGACAAGAAGAGTCATGAAGGGCATCTTATCTTTCTAGACAATAATCTCATTACATGACAATCACGAAAGAAATCAACAGTAGCCCGCTCCTCAACTGAGGATGAATACCAAAGTCTTGCTAACGCAGCAGCCGATCTGGAATGGACAAGAATGATAATCAAGGAATTAAGAATTGAGATTAACCTACCACTCTTGATTAATTGCGACAACAAGAGTACCAATTACCTAGCAAAAGAAACCCATTTTTCACTCAAGAGCAAAGCATGTGGTAATTAGTTATCACTTTGTTAGAGAAAGAGTTGCGGATGGGTCTCTCGTTGTTAAACACATATAAGAACAAAAGACCAGTCAGCAGATCTCCTTACAAAACCGGTAGTAACATCAGTGTTCAACTATCTAAAGACCAAACTTATCAGTATACTCCTAATAAGTTTGCGGGGGTATGTTAAAGGATAACAAACATATACTTAATAGTAGTTAAGTAGTTGAACTTGTAATATAGTTAATAGTAGTTAAGTAGTTGAACTTGTAATATAGTTAATAGTAGTTAAGTAGTTGAACTTGTAATATAGTTAATAGTAGTTAAGTAGTTGAACTTGAAACTATTTAGGTACCTATAAGTATCAAGATTAAGGAATATAACTCAAGGGGTTTTGAATCTCAACATCTTTGATATCTCTAAGTTGAACCAAGAAAATCCAGTCCTCGCGTCACAAACAAAATAACAATCAACCATTCAGGCAATTGCAATTTACAACTGCAACTCTGCAAGAAACTATAAATTGCACAATCGATAACTTGATATATATTTTTTGAAATAAATGGTGCAGACCATATAATCTGACTTGATATATATTTTTTTTAAATGCAATCAATGATATAATCTGACTATAACTGATTATCAATAATGTGATTATAATCGATGATAAAGTTGACTATAATCCGAACATAAATGCAGAAAATGCAATCAATTGAATCGGCATGAAATCGATTGAAAAAAAAAACAATATAATCGATTAGGCAAAAATCACAATAGATAAATCGCGATAAATCAATTTCCCTTACTGGTTTGATTAAGCAGAAAATCAATGATAAATCGCAACGGAAATCGTAAAACAGTGAGCTATAAAAATCGATAAAAAAAAATCGATAATAAAATCGATCTATAAACCTGACAGAAATCGATGATAATCGATGATCAATCTGTCTATAAAACGTAAAATAGAAGAAAAAAAATTGAAACCAGAATTGCAATCGCAAGTTGACTGCAATTGAGTCAGCGAGCGATTAGAAGGTGAGCTGCAGGCGGCGAGAAATCGTGAGGAGATGCAACCGAACACATGAACTAGAATCAGACTGCACGCGAACTGCAACTGATCTTGAATCTACGCGAACTGGAAAGAACGTGAACTGGAATCCACGCGAACTGGAAAGGACGCGAACTGGAATGGCACGCGAGTACGAGACGAGACAGAATCGGCGGCGAGCGCGAGCACGAGACGGAATCGGCAAGCACAGGAGCACGAGACGGAGATCGTAAAATCGCGAGATCGGTCAGACTGCAGAATCGCAATCGATCAGATGAGAAATCGCAAAATCGCAAGATGCCAGACGCGAGAATTTCACAATCGAAAACCGCAAAATCCACAAGATCCCAAATCGGCAGACGGTAATCACCAAATCGCTGTCTTTTTTTTCAAGGGAAAGATCAATCAAGTTGAACAATAACAACTGATACCATATTAGACTTGCTCAAAACTTAATTGAAGTCCAAATGAAAAATGTAATTTCATAATCCAATCAATGTAAGTTTAACAAGTGTATTTAAAAGGAAATTGCTAACTAACACAAGTACAATTAACAAGATTACAAATTAACTAATATATACTAAGCATTGTATCAATTGCTCTTAGTGAGCTTAATTCCTAATTAGAGTAGAGTAATTAATTTCAAGATAATATCCTCATTTACGTTAATGACTTCCTGACAACAGGGGGCAAGAATTAGTGGTAAAGCAATTTTTTGACATAGTCGGTACATAATTCCGATCGAAAACTTGACCAGATATCTTACTTCCTCAGCCTTGAAAGAACACCCATAAACCATGGCATCAAAATATCACAATGAAAATACTCCATTGACCTATACATGCATCAAAATATTACAAACTCTAACCCTACTCAAACGATTCAAACTAACAGACTCAAAAATCATCAATTCCAGGGTCGCAATTTTCTTGTTCATTAGAAACACCACTAGAAAATCCTTCTTCCTATAAGAGCTTAGTTGGAGCACTCCAGTACCTGACCATTACACGACCGGACAATGTATTCACTGTTAACTAGCTATGCAAATCCATGCAGGTACCAACCAACATGCACTGGAAAGAAGCCAAACGGATACCACATTACATTAAAGGGACAGTTAACATAGGGCTACAATTTCGACGATCACCTTCCACAGAACTGCAGCCACCTGTCTCTTGGTGAAGCGCTGAGGTCGAATACAAGGCCATCGCTCATGTCACAATAGAGTTAAAGTGGTTTTGCTTACTCATGAGAGAACTAGGAATTAATCTACCAAAGATACCTATAATTTTTACTCATGATATTAATCTAGGAAGACATGACATATTGAAATCTAATACCATTTCATGAAGATCGCGAGAGACCGGAGTGGAGCGTGAGCAGAGTTGGTGTTTTAGGGTTTGGCGATCAAGAGTCGCGGAGGGAAGTGAAGAGACGATTGGGAGAAACCCAAAATAGGGTTTTAGATTTAAATTTTGAAATTCAAGGAATAAAATATTACAACTTGACTATATATACTAAACCCTAGTTTCTAATGGGCCAACATCCGAGTTGGGCCTAACATACTTAACACAACTTAATCAAACTAAAGACTTAATAATAATTAAAACAGACTTAATAATCTCAATACCCCCCCTCAAGCTGGAGAGTGTATATCATATAGTCCCAGCTTGGGTAGTAAATTGCGTAGTGATTCAAGACTTGCTGGTTTTGTTAGAATGTCTGCTATTTGTGATGTTGTAGAGACATGTTGTAGTTTGAATAATCCAGCTTGAAGATGATCACGAATTAAATGACAGTCAATCTCTATGTGTTTAGTTCGCTCATGAAATACTGGGTTTATTGCAATATGGATTGCAGCCATATTGTCACAGTGTAACATTGTTTCTCCTGATGGTTTCACCTGCAGGTCATTCAAAAAATAATGCAACCACATTATCTCACATACAGTTGATGCCATAGCTCTATATTCACTTTCAGCAGATGATCTGCTTATAGTTGTTTGCTTCTTTGATTTCCATGCTATGGCTGAGCCACCCAATAGGATTGTGTATCCTGTTATAGATCTTCTGGTGTTAGGGCAATCTGCCCAATCTGCATCACAGTAAGCCTCTAGTTGTAGAGGTGCATCTCTCTTATACAAAATACCTTTACCTGGTGCACCTTTGATATATTTCAGTACTTTATAGCAGAGTTAAAATGTGATTGTTTTGGTTCAGCCACGAATTGGATGTGATGACTAACAACAAATGAAATATCAGGTCTTGTAATTGTTAAGTATAACAGTTTTCCAATCAGCTTCCTATAAATTGATGGATCCTTTAGTGGGGCATCATTTTCAGAATTCTTATAATTATGAGACATTGGGATTTTGGATGGTGATGAGCCCAAGTGACCAAAATCATGTAAGATATCAAGAGCATACTTTCTTTGTAATAGAAATATACCCATGTTAGATTGAGATACCTCAATTCCTAAGAAGTATTTGAGCTTGCCCAAATCTTTTATATGGAATTGAAGGTGTAGATATTCTTTTAATTTTTGTATCTCAGATTCATCATTTCCTGAAATGATCAAGTCATCCACATATATGAGTAGACAAGTATATGATTTTGCATTTGATTTAAAGAATAATGTATAATTAGAATGAGATTGATTATACCCAAATTTGGTCAAGGCTGATGTAAGTTTTTCATACCAATTCCTATTTGCTTGTTTTAAGCCATATAGAGACTTTTTTAATTTGCAAACCCTGGTGTCATCTGCTGGTAGCATCCCTGGGGGAGGGGACATATAGATTTCCTCAGATAATTCACCATGTAGGAAAGCATTGCTCACATCCATTTGGTATGTTGTCCAGCTCTTGATTGAGGCCACTGCTAGAAGGGTCCTGACAGAGATAATTTTTTCCACAGGTGAAAATGTCTCTTTGTAATCAAACCCTTCTATCTGAGTGTGTCCCCTTGCTACAAGTCTGTCCTTTAGCCTTTCAATTTGGCCATTAGATTTGTGTTTCACTTTGTATACCCATCTGGAACCAACAATTTTTCTTTCTTTTGGTCTTGGTACTATTTCCCAATTATCATTTAGTTCTAGAGCTGCAAGTTCATCATTCATAGCTTTCACCCATTCAGGACTTTGACTTGCTTGTTTGAAGGATGATGGTTCAGTTGTAATAGAGATTTTATCTAAGTAGTCAGTGTGGGAAGTAGATAGCCTTTTATATGTTAAGTAGTCATGCATAGGGTATGAAGTGCCTTTAGATTTGCCATTGCTTGTGGCAAATGAACAGAAATAATCATTCAGTTTTGTTGGGGGTCTTCTCTGTTTGCTTGGGTATCTTAAATTTGGTTGTGAATCTGGTGGGGTTTGATTTGGTATTTGTTTAGCTTCTGGGTTTAGAGGTACTATTGATAGATCACATGTTTGATTTGTTTGTGTTATCTCTGGGAGTTCAGAGTTTGAGATTGTCGAATTTGTGTCTGAATTATCAGAGATTAACTCAATTTGATTTGTCTCAGAGAGATCAATGTCAGTTGTTGGATTTTTGTTTTGATTTTTGGTTATTGTTTGGTTGTTTGTCTTATCCTGATCCTTATTTAGAGGAAACACATCCTCATAAAAGGTCACATCTCTACTTGTGGAGATGTAATGGATATCTAATTCATATATGATGGAACCCTTTTGGGTTGGGGATGAACCTAGATATATGCACTTTTTTGCTCTGGGGGAGAACTTGTCTTCTTTTACAAGGCAAGTTGCATAGCATAAGCAACCAAAGGTCCTTAGACCTTCATAGTCAGGTTTCCTGGAGTGCATAAGCTCATATGGGGATAGGTTCTGTGTTACCTTGGATGGTAAGATGTTGATGATATGGGTTGCCTGAAGTATTGAGTATCCCCATAACTCAATTGGTAATGTAGATTGTAGATCTAGCTACATTTAAGAGGTGTTGATATTTCCTCTCAACCACACCATTTTGTTGTGGTGTGTGGGGGCAGCTAGAGTAGTGGATGATTCCATTTGTTTTTAGAAATTCATCCATGGCTGAAGAGAAGAACTCTCCACCATTGTCAGTCCTTATGGCTTTGATAGATACATCAAAGTGGTTTTTGATAAAAGCATGCAAATTTTTAAAAATAATGAAACATTCAGACTTCGTAGCAATTAAATAGGTCCAAGTATATCTAGTATAGTCATCAACCACAGTCAAAAAATATTTCTTCTCATGGACTGTTGGAGTGTGAAAGTTCCCCCACACATCCATGTGAAGTAAATCAAATGCATGTTTAGTTCTAGATGCATGTAATGGAAATGACTTCCTAGGTTGTTTAGAAAAATGACATGTATCACAGTATTTATCAAAAGTAAAATTTTTAAAATCTAAAGAGAGATTGTTCAGAATGTGTTTGAGTCTATCACTTGAAGTGTGACCCAATCTTTTGTGCCATGTTGATGTTGTTATGGCACCTGCAAAACAATTTCCACCACTGGTTTGTGGCAGAAGATATAATCCTTTCTTCATTTTACTCTGACCAACTTCCTTCATCTGAACCTTGTCATATATGAATGCACATGATTTATAGAATTGAACTGAATAAGTATCATGTTGTGTTAATTTGCTAATGGATAACAAATTCACTTGAAAGGATGGAATATAATATACATTCTCCAATGTGATGTCGGGTGAGATTGAAATGCCACCCTTTTGGGACACTGTTTGGTTGTTCCCATTTGGTAGTGAGATCTTGAATGGATCACATTTTGTAAGTTTTAGAAATAAGGACTCATTCCCACTCAGGTGTTCTGATGCATCTGAGTCAATGATCCAGTATGTATTTGAATAATTTAAAAAAAACATTATTAGCATTACCTGAGTTGTGCTTGGGCAGGGGCTTTGGATTGTATTTTTCAGAATAGAGGGGGAAGCCATATGGTCCAATAGGATTCTCAGGAGATTCTGGCTTCTTTTCATCACTGTCCCAAGCTGACCAGGTCTGTTCAGAGTTCACACAGTTGGCTGAGCCTTGTGGTTTGTTGATCACAGTAGCTGTTGGGTTAGTAGGTTTGGCTCTTGTGGTAGATGAGGTGTTCCTGGAAGGGTATCCATGCTGATTAAAACATTTCTCATCACTGTGCCCAAATGCAGCACAGTGAAAGCAGTAATACCTGGTATTTACTTGCTTGCGACTCCTATAATAGATGGGTTCAGTTGGAGTAGGAGGCCTTTTCCTTTGTGTTGATGAGGATGGAGTGTTTGTAGGTTTGGTTGTTTGGTAGGGTGCCTTTCCCTTAGATGAATAAAAAGCAGAGCCTTGAGTGGTGTTAATATTGTTGGTCAGTTGCTGTTGGGCCTCTTCATGAATTACCATTGAGAATACCTTCCCAAAGATGGGAAGTTTATCCATAGACAGAATGGTTGACCTTATCTGCCTAAAATTGTCATTCAAGCCCAACAGGAATTTTCTCACCTTTAGTCTCTCCTCCCTTTCATTGATTCTCCCATTCACATTGCAAGTGCATGTAATGCAGCTACACCTGGGTACCTCACCATAGGCATCTACCTCTCTCCACAAAGTCTTAAGGGTAGCACTGAATTTTGAGACAGAGTTTAAACCCTGTTGGAGCAAAGCAACATCCTGAGTTAACTGAAATAGATGGGTCTCATTGGATTGTCTGTACTGATCCCTTAGATCAGCCCATATTATAGAAGCATCATCAGTGTACATGATTTGAGAGGCTATCTCCTGTGAGACAGAGCTCCATATCCACTGTCGTATGATCCCATGGCAAGTTATCCAGGCATCATGTTCTTCCTCTTCATTCAGGGACGGTTCCTTTATGGCCCCATTAACAAATCCTAGCTTTCTCCTAGTGATTAGCATTGTAGTCATTTCCCTATTCCAGGGATAATAATTCTGACTGCCCTGTAGAATATTTATTATGGTTGGGGGACCATAGTCTGTGGATTTGAAGAAATAGATGGATGTGGGATCAAACAATGGACCACCAAGTGGTTTCTTTTGTACTGCTTGGACAGCCTGGCCAGATGGAACATCCGGTTGAACATTCTCAGTTTCTGACATGTAGAAAACTCTGTAGCATTTTTCATGATCATAGAATAGTATTAATTCGATGTCTACTAATCTTGAATGAATCATAGATAGCAAATCAGAATTTAGATTAGATGATTTGATTTGGTCAGTGGTTAACAACCCACTTTTGGCTTTATTAGAGTGTCTGAGTAGCAGCGGAAATAATATAAGATTAATATTTATTTTGACTAACATGCATCTAGCAGGATATATCATACAGTAGAATATGTATCTAGCAGAAAATGTTTTGTTTGGCATGAAGCATACCATTAGACTAAGGCATAACATCGAGTGCATTTTACTTAACACATTGTGTGTATATGTATGTGTGAAGATGTCATGTTAATATGAACTAGTCTACCGAATAATATCTCACAGAAAGGATAGGTATATTCACTATTGATGGTCAATAGAGAATGATGATCTATATGCATTGATTCATATTTACATAAGTATAGTATAACATGAGACATGTACATATCAGTGTTTCTCATTTTTATGTGAGATTTTATACCTAGAAATAGCATATGAAATAGTGTGTGAAGACATGCAACATATAATAGTATAGATCTAAAATATTTGTTCATGATTTTGTGTATGGTGTCGTCTTCAAGATGGTAATGAGATATCAAACATAGCAATGATAGGAGGGATATTGTGCAAAGACATGCAGTGAGAGATCGTTCAGATCTAAGATGATCAACATGCATGACATTCATAACATCTAGATATATTTTATCACAAGTAAACTAGTCGAGTTTTTAGATATACCAGACTTAGTATTTGAAGTACGAGTGTCGAGGTCCTGACAGAGTCGGAGCGACGTGAACCTGGAAGGTTTCGAAAAGCTTTGCAGCGAGATCAACAGCACAGCACTCCACGAGGCTCTGATACCATGAAGATCGCGAGAGACCGGAGTAGAGCGTGAGCAGAGTTGGCGTTTTAGGGTTTGGCGATCAAGAGTCGCGGAGGGAAGTGAAGAGACGATTGGGAGAAACCCAAAATAGGGTTTTATTTTAAATTTTGAAATTCAAGGAATAAAATATTACAACTTGACTATATATATTAAACCCTAGTTTCTAATGGGCCAACATCCGAGTTGGGCCTAGCATACTTAACACAACTTAATCAAACTAAAGACTTGATAATAATTAAAACAGACTTAATAATCTCAATATTTCATACGTGAATTCTTAATCCGAGAGGATATCAATTCAAGCTTTAATTTGTCTCTTCAGAAGATGAAACAGACGACTTATCCACAAAATCCCTACCGATCGCATTGTTTCACCATCGGTCACCGGCCATGCCTTGGGCTCACCGGCATCGAAAGGGGTTTAGGGACTACTATCATATATTAAAATAACAAGAGTAAAATATCCAATCTCACTACGAAAACAAAATAAAAATGACGAATTTCTTTGTGGAGAAATGACGAAATTTCCATCATTTATTTCCGTCTAATTCAATTACAAGTACTCCAACTAGGGATTTTTTTATCAATTTTTTTGTTGTTGATTATTTACTACTTATAAAAATCAATAAAAGGATCCATTAATTAATTTGCTGTATCATTTGTAATTTATTGATTTTAAATATCATATCACATCAAATCAAATATAGATAAATCCTAATTGATTTGATATATATATATATATATATATCAACAAAACATCTCTCAATATATATATATCAACAAACTCAATCAACATTTTCATATACTGATTCTTCACAGAAGAAGAAAAAATAGATTTCAATCCCAGATTCTTGGAAATTCGAAATGCATTTCACCAAGTATTTTGTCATACTCTTTGTAATTGGTGTTCTCACCAACGGTTCAGCAAGAGCAACTAGAGGAGCTATGTTCGAAGCTATACTCAAGCCGAAAGACCTTTGTCCACCTTCATGTCCATGGAGCAATATTTTGAAATACTGTCGCTGTGGGGGAGATGGAGAGGGAGATGGAGTGAAGGAAACTATACGAACCCATGAAGATCCAGTGATTTGTCCGAATGGAGGATGTATAGTGCTTGGTAAGTGTGTAATATGTCCATCAGAAACAGCAACAGTTGGAGAGATAGCTTGAATTCGAAACTGTAATAGATGTTTGATCGAAATAATCTAAAAGATTAATGAATTCAGATAGATAAATCTCACAATTCCATATACATTTTGAAATATTTTCTTCAGAAAAATTGATTTTAAATAACTAGTGCAAATTAAAATCTCTCGAATCTATACATGATGAAGGTCGACTTCAACAATAGTTGAAAATCCGAGCGATGAGTCATATTAGCTCGAAATGACAGTATGAGAGTTTTGGTCCTTCGTAATCACGCTTTATTTCAAATACAGAGTGATTTGTATATATGAATGTGAATCCCCTTAGGATCTATAGGGGTGTTTCAATAATTTCACACATGGGTTGATAGTCGCATATGAGTCAAAGAGGCTGTGAAACTTTGATTTTGGGAGGAAGTCGTCGACTTCACACGTTTGGGGCTCTTTTCAAGCCATTCTAGGGACCAAACGGGTTTCGGTTCTTTTGGGTTGTGTGTTCGCGACGATGATATTCTTGATCGACAAAGTGAAGATTAAAATTGACTTGATCTTCTAATTAATAACAAAAACATGTTGGTATCATGAATAGCTCTATCTTTTGTATACCTAGGATGTTGTGTGTTCAATTTCTTTTGCTTTGGAGGCTCCTTTGTTGTGGGTTTAATATCTTTAGATCTAGACTCATCATCTTCATATTTCTCGTTACGGAACACAAGCATACTGATGGTGTTGTGCCCAAGGAACAGTCTCCTCGCTCACTCACACGTGATAATAGTGTTGAGGTGAGATTACACGAAACGTAAGTTGATACGACACGATTATCGTAGAGGTAAGATTCCCCGTCCCCGTACCCACTATCTGCCCCGGACGGGTGGGGACGGGGACGGGGAGGAAAAGCCGACCGAAATCCCCGGCCATTTCCGGGTACGGGGATTAAAATCCCCACCCCGGATAATCTATGTGGGAAAAATTGCATATAAACCCTATATAATATTTTATATAGTTTAAATTATTTAAATAATCCTATATAATATATTAAATACATAATATTATATTTAAAATATATTATATATCAATATAAAAATTATATTTAACCCTTATAAAAGTCATAAAACATAATAACACATATAACATAAAAATCCCAATTTCCAAATAAGTGAAATAACTCTAAAAGACTAAAATCATACCTGGTGAGACATGCCTAATTACGTTAGTTATTCCCAACAACGCCCTTCAACAAGGACTAGGGTTCCATTACTATATGTCGGACCCCCGGAAGGCTCCCACGGTACGTGTGGAACAAGGATCGTCGTTAAATCGCCGAGTTAACCCGTAAATCGTTAATTGAACTACCAAATCGCCGACTTTAATGGTAAATCGCCGAGTTGAGACCGAGATAGTCAGTATGGTAGACTGCAGATTTCGCCCCTTAGAACTCGCCGACTTTGCCTCTAAATAGGCGATTCCACACCTGAATCGCCAATTTACGACAGTTACTCGTCGCCTGTCTGCGTCATAATGGGCCATTAATGCGCCCCGTTATGGTGATGAAGAACGTAATATGCTACCAGGGGGCTCGCGGGGTTGCGAGGAGGGCCGGAGGCTTTGGATTCTACGACGCGCGCTCTAGTTCAAATACCTGCAGAGAGGAGGGGAATCGACGACTCAGCTTGGGAGTGGGCGATTCGGGCTCCTTAGTGTGCTCTGGTTGAGTGGGAGATGAAATGTGTTGGAAGTGATTTGGGAGGACCCCCAAGGACCCCTTTTATAGGGTCTTTGGGATGTTTCCTAATCAATGAGCCGGGGCCCACACCATTATGGCGCCCGGTTAAAGGTGTCATAATGACGTGGGCCAGCCTCAAGTAACGACTGGGAATCGGCGACTCGTGTACGAGAGTCTTCGATTCAGGGTAGAATCAGCGAGTCCTAGAATCAAGGTCGTCAGTCTACCAGAACTGACTAACTTGGTCTCAACTCGTCGACTCACCTCTAGAATCGGCGACTTAGTAGTCCCAATCGGCGATTCCCATGTGTTGACTTTGAGGACTTGACGTAGACACTTGTTCCGCAACCGTGGAGCTCTCCGGGGGTTCGGCATAAAGAGACGGAATCCTAGTCCTTGTTAAAGGGCGTTGCTGGGAGTGATTGACGTAATCAAGCATGTCTCACCATATGGCAACCGGCGCGATGCCCGCCGTAGAGCGCGCTCCCAAAGAACCTATAAAAGGGATCCCAAGGGGTCACTCCAAGGAAGAATACAAGTTCCAACCACACTAAAGAATTACAGAGCGAATAGCCGATTTCCACACCTAAATCGCCTATTCTCCTACGACAAGATTTGACGTAGAGCGCGCATCGTGGACTCTATAGCCTCTAGCCCTCCTCGCAACCTCACGAGCCCCTGGTAGGAGATTCAGTGCTTCATTAGCTGGCGCCATCTGTGGGACCATCGAACCACCAGTCTCCCGTCGTAATCGCGAATTTTTTTTGCATAGTCCGGCTTGATCTCTCCTAGAGGGATCGCTGATCCTGTCAACTAAAATCGCCGAAGCTTCCGTTGGATTTCCCTAGAAATCGCCGACTTCACCCTGAGAATCTCCAATCCAGAATATCGTCTGCTAGCTAAGAGTGTTGTCCACGGCTATGTTCAAAAACTCTCAAGAGTTGAAATAGCCGATTTGCTTTGTTTTTTAGCAAGCTCGGTCAACTCATCCTTTTGCTTTGGAACTACTTCGCTTTTGTTTTCAATGGCCCCCGAAAAACAAAAGCATTCTTACACCACCAGATTGAGTAAGAAGATCTTGGCTAAAATGCCATAAATACCTGAGGAGGATCAGGCTGAGCCTTCTCGGGAAAACAGGCCCGCGGGGAATGGAGCTCAGCCTGACCAGACCTCCCAGTCAAACTCAGCTCCTCAACAAAATGGGGAGCAAATGATACTGACTCCTCCTCCTACTATGGAAGAGAGGTTGATGGACTTCATGGATAACATGGAAAGAAGAATGAACAACCTTGAGGCTGCAAGGAGTCGAAGGACCACTACCCGAGATGGGAAGGATGAATCTAGGTCATACTATTCTCCATCTGTGGAGAAAACAAAACAAAGTTCCCATCATAGGTCAAGAGCAGGACCTAATAAAAGTCGCACTCAAGTGACTTTTTCAACACGGTTTGTGGAAGATCTTCGTCGGAAATTGGCCGACGGTCCACTCATCACCAGCCCGAACGAGTTCTTAAGGACCAAAAGTGCTTCTTTTCATGAGCACCTTTTGAAACAGTCCTTTCCACCAACCTGGCAAGTGACCAGGATCGAGGCATATGATGGTTCGACTGATCCGCAGGATCACATCAACCTCTACCTCAACATCTTGGAACCCCAGACCACCGATGAAGGGCTGTTGTGCCGGGCATTCCCGAGCACTCTCAAGGGCAGCTCTTATCGGTGGTTTTCCGGTCTGCCAGCTGGCTCAGTCACCGGCTTCGCGGACCTCTCTCTGAAGTTCATCACCCAACATGTGGGGATAATCAGAATAAAGCACAGTGCTAATGCACTACTGGCACTACGGCAGGAGGATATGTCCCTCCGGGATTACACGATCAAGTTCACTTCCATGATGACAGAAGTGAACGACCTAATCCCAAGCATAGCCATAGCGGGATACATCAGAGGATTGATACCCTACTCCCCATTGGCTGAAAGTCTGAAGGTCCAGAAAGTTGGGACCTTACCAGAACTCTTCCAAAGAACTCAATTGTACATTTAGATGAAAGAGGAGGATGAGAATAAGCTAGCGGAGCTTGAGACCCCTGGATTTAAATAAGGTATACCAGACATCGACCAAACATCACCGAAGAACTCTGCTAGGGGTGTAACCCAACCATGGAGGGACTACACCCCACTGACAATCAGCAGGGACGAGCTGTTTGAGAAGCTAAAGAACCGAGCGGATCTGCCCGCTCCTCGTTCTTTAGACCCTGCAACCAAGGGTAGCTGTACAAAAGGTGGAAAATACTGTAAATTCCACAAGGATCACAACCACCTAACGGACCATTGTCGAGCAACTGATCTCGAAGGGATAACTTGGCAACTTCGCCAAGGGACCCCGTGGACGGGACACTAGCAAATCTGACTCGAAGGGGAAGCGTCCACACTCTCTTTCGCCAGATAGAGACAACAACGAGAACCGCCAACGGAAAACCATCAATATGATATTTGGTGATGGTTCCGTTGGCCAGAACAGGGGATATGCCCGGAAGGTGCTGATGTCACAATCAACACCTTGAGACAACGGAAAACGGTTCCGCGAAGAGAAGTCAATATACTTCGCGGAAGATGACCTGGACGATGTTCTTCCACCACATGAGGATCCACTCGTGATCCAAGCAGACATCGGTCCCGATTCCTGAGTCGAGAGAATGATTGTCTACGCGGCAGTTCTGCGGATATCCTCTACATGGATACTTTCACCAAAATGGGCCTTAAAAGGGAGGATCTATCTCCCTGTATGGAAGCCATCTATGGGTTCACTAACATCGCCGCCCCAGTGGCCGGTGTTATAGATTTGAAAATCTCCATCGGTTCCAAGAGAGAGGGTTAGCCGAACTTGCCGTTTCATAGTGGTGGAAGTAGAATCCATTTTTCACGGTATTTTCGGGCGACCCTTCGTCCATGGAATCAAGGCAGTCCCGTCTTTTTATCACCAACGCATACGATGCCCAGTCAACGGGTTCGTCGCAACTGTCAAAGGATCACAAAAGGATTCTAGATAAGGGTATAAGAAGGCAACCCAGCTGACAAAGTTAAACAACATACTCGTCCATGCCCCACCCGACATTGGGGAGAGGGAGAAATTACAACCTGTGGACGAGACTGAAGTATTTCAGCTGGTGGGGGGACATGTGGCATTAGGGAAGGGGTTCCCCTCTGACCTAAGAGCCAAGCTTGTGACTGTCCTAGAGGAGCACCAGGACAAGTTCGTTTGGGAGGGTGAGCCGAGACAGATTGCACGTCAAATCGTGACGAACAAACTCAATGTCGACCCATCCATTCCAGCTCGATGTCAGAAGCGTCGGGTACTCACTTCTGACAGGCGGGAAGCATCCAACGAGGAAATATCGAAATTCCTTAATGTTGGGCACATTCGGGAAGTTCGATATCCAACTTTGCTGGCTAACCCCGTCCTTGTCAAGAAACCAAATGGCAAGTGGCACATGTTCATTGATTTCACTGATCTCAATAAAGCATGCCCCAAGGACAGTTACCCATTGCCATCTATCGATGAACTAGTCGATGGAGCATCCGGTAACGAGCTCCTCTCTATGATGGATGCCCTCTCAGGATTCAATCAGATCCTGATGCATGAGCCTGACGAAGAAAAAACATCCTTCATCACGGACTCAGGGACGTTCTGTTATAGAGTAATACCATTCAAGGAATGGTGGGGCTACATTCCAACGCTTAATGGATAAGGTTTTCGCGGACAAGATCGGGCGCAATGTTTCCACTTACATTGATGACATCCTAGTCAGATTTTCAAGCATAGAAAAACACCCTGATGATCTGAGAGAAACCCTAGATACATTGAGGCAATACGGAATGAAGCTTAACCTAGCTAAGTACGCATTTGGGATCAAGTAAAGCAAGTTCTTTGGTTTCTATGTAGGTCAGCACGAGATCAAACCTAATCCCGACAAAATCCAAGCGATTCTCGATATGGAAGCTCCCCGCACAATCAGAGAAGTACAAAGGCTGAACGGTCGAATCAATGCACTCAATCGTTTCATATCGCAAACGGCTGACAAGTGTAAACCGTTCTTTCAATTACTGAAAACTACGGCTAAGGGTAGTATCACTTGGACACCAGAATGCGAGGACGCATTTACTAAGTTAAAAGCACACATGTCCTCGCTTCCAATGCTGACATCACCTAAAGTTGGGGAGGATATGTACTTATACATAGCGGCTTCTTTCCGAAGCCGTAAGTCCAATCCTCATTGTGCAAAGGGACAAGGATCAGGTCCCTATCTACTACCACTCGAGGCAATTGCAGGGTGCAGAAATACGATATTCTCCGATTGAGATAGTCGTATACGCTGTAATCCACGCTTGTCGTCGCTTTCAAGCCTACTTCTTGGCGCATACGATTCTAGTCTTGACATCGTATCCCCTACGTCGTCTACTTTACAAACCCGACATTTCTGGGAGGTTAACCAAATGGACAATCGAGCTCAGTGAATTCGACTTGGACTTTTGACCAACCACTACTATCAAAGGGCAAGTTGTGGCGGACTTCATCGTCGAACTCACACCTACTAACCTAACTCAACCTTGGATTGTGGAAGTAGACGGTTCGAGTTACAGCACAGGCTCAGGTATTGGATTGAAAATCCATAGTCCAGATAGAAAAAATTACGAACACTCGGTACGGCTTCACTTCTCGACATCCAACA
Source organism: Zostera marina (assembly GCA_001185155.1). Lineage (NCBI taxonomy): Eukaryota > Viridiplantae > Streptophyta > Magnoliopsida > Alismatales > Zosteraceae > Zostera > Zostera marina. The sequence goes on from LFYR01001217.1 coordinate 89,022, forward strand.
ATGTCGCGGAATACGAAACAGCTATATACAGTATGAGGCTATTAAGAACTCTCGACGTTGAGAATGTCACGCTTCGCACAGACTCTCAGCTCGTAGCTCGGAAAACCACTGGTGAGTTCGCCTGCAAAGAACCACAAATTACTAAATATGTGGAGGCAATAGTAGCACTCACCAAACAATTCGCTGAGTTCAAAATCGAGAAATCCCTCGAATTCAAAACACACCCGTCGATGCTCTAGCACGTCTAGCTTCGGCTTTGGAGGGAGGGAAGCGCGAAATTCTAGTGGACTCTATACTCCAGCTCACATGCCAAGTATTGAATGTCACTTCCGATCTTCAAGAAGATTGGAGACAACCAATACTTGCATTAATTCAAAGTGAAGTACTTCCTGACAATAAGGGTGAAGCCAAAAAACTAAAACACAAGGTAGCCAAATATTGCGACATCGGAGGAATACTTTACAAAAAGTCATTCGACAGCCCGCTGCTGCGCTGTTTGGCCAAGCCAGATACGGATAAGGTGATCTAGGGAGGAAGAACACTGACCTTCAAAATCATAAGGCTGGGGTACTATTGGCCCACTATGAGGTTAGAAGCTCGTACTTATGTCCACAAGTGCTGAGCATGCCAGTTGCACAGTCTAATGCAACAGAAACCATCCGCGGACATGACTCCGATCTTGAGCACGATTCCGTTCGCAAGGTGGGGACTGGATATAGTAGGCCCATTCCCACCCTCCACATCCCAGACTCGGTCATATTTGTAGCGGTAGACTACTTCACAAAATGGGTCGAAGCCCAAGCGGTAGCAAAAATCACTCATGATGCGGAAGTCAAATTCATCTACCGCTCTATAGTCTGCCGATTCAGAATCCCCCAACACATTGTCACGGACAATAACACACAATTCACGGGAGGAAAATTTTCAAGAATGTGCGAGGACCTGGGCACAAAACTTCACTTCGCTTCCATTTACCAACCTCAGGCAAACGAGCAAGTGGAAGTAACCAACAAGGCCATCGTAAAAGGATTGAAAAAGAAAATCGAATCGGCAAAAGGTGCTTGGGCAGACAAGTTGTGCGAAATCCTATGGGCATATCGCACAACAAGTAAAAACCCCACGGGCAACACCCTCTTCGCTATGACTTACGGAGTGGAAGCCGTCGTACCAATCGAGATGAGTATACCAACATACAGAGTCTCGAACTACGACGAGCAAACCAATGATCAAAACCTAGCAGCAGAGCTAGCATTAAGGGAGGAAACCCGTGACGAAGCGGACCTGCAGAATGAATCATACAAGGCTAGTGTATCAAGTTACCACAATCACCAAGTACGAAAAAAAGTATTCTTGCCAGGAACTCTCATCACGTGGAAGGCTAGCATAAAAAAAAGGAACAGACCAAGAAATAAGTTGTCATCCAACTTCGAGGGACCCTACATCGTCGAATAAGAGATACGGCCAGGCACTTATCGCTTGCGGCGATAAGACGGGATAATGGTTCCGAACACCTGGCACGCAGACACTATGCAATAATACTACGCCTAGTATTCATCGCATAATTTGTATTTCTTAGGTCCTCTTAGTATGTATGTTAGTATAAGTTGCAAAATAGAATAGATAGTTTTTATTTTGTAAAATGTTTTTAAAGTTAATCAAAAGTATTCTTAGTCCAACACGATGCATTCGTCAGGGATTGTAAGATGTTTGCGACACTTTCTCAATACCCCCAGTGATACCCTAGCTTTAAGATCTATTTTGTCGCTATGGGCTTAATAGATCAAGTTTCATTTCGTCACTACGGCCTCAATGATCACGTCCCATCTTGTCGCTATGGCCTCGATGAGGATCAAGAGTCACTCCGTCGCTACGGACGGAGTTGGACTACAATTTAGGGTTCAAATCCAGAGTTAGGTAGTTGACCAAAATATTTATGAATCTAACACAAAAATTCTAAGTATTTACACAAATCCAATTTACGGGATTCCAACCCTAATTTGCGACCCGCGCGTGCAAATTAGAACTCAAAAGTATTTGCGAATCAAACCCTAAGATTCCAAATATCTACGATAGTTTTTGTAAATCTTATATCTTGACTTGTAATTTAAATTATTTTGCAATTCTAAGTTAGTTTGGAGATATAAATTATTTGCGAATATAACTAACGACTAAACTACGATTCGTACTACCAAGCTTACCTCCAGAGTGACTAAGCAAGGGTTAGCAGAGTTGAAGTTACGACTTGTGAGTTTAGTTTCGAGCCTATGTTATAATTTAAAAATAATTTATATAAAAGATTAACTAAGAAAAACAAAAATAATCCATTCCATAGTCATCAAAAAGATTACAAAATACCTAGCTAAATCATTACAAAAAGTCTAAGCGTATCTAGTCTTCTTTCACCTTCTTCTTGAGCTCGTCAAGAACATCCTTATGCTTAGACACCTCCTCAGGATTTTCCGCGACCCACGTCAATATATCAGAAATGTAATTGGTGGGCAAGCTTGAAAACACATAAGGACCAAAATAGTTGATATCTTGAAGTTGATCAGATTGATCGTCGTTGTCAAACTTCAAGTTTTTCACCAACTCAGAGAAAGCGCGCAGATCTTCCTTAACCTTCTTCAATTCTTCAGCAGATTGGGAGAGGTGATCCTTCAATTTCTACTCAGATTGAGAAAGACTCTCTCGGAGTTCCTCAATAGTGGTGTGTAAAGCAAGAGAGCTCCCAATCTCTAAATCCAGCTGAACCTTCAGATCCTGTGTCGCTTTCTGAACCGTGGCTTCAGCAGTCAGATGAGCATCGCGTTCTTTGCGAAGCGCCAGGATCTTCTCAACATACTCGTCAATTTCTTTCTTTTGATCTGCGATAGTCTTGTCTCTTTTGGGAATAACATTATTCTGCAGATTTTGGCATCTCTGGAGCACATTTCTCATTGAATGCATCTCTTTCTTGATAATCTCGTACTTCTCATGGAGAGTGTTCTACTTGTCCTGGGCTCGGAGGGAGTCATTAAATGATTGCATCCCGAGACAAGCATGCGCTACATAAGCATCCTGCAAAAAACAAAAATCAATCAATTAGCAAAAACATAAGTGCAAAAAATCATTCGAAAGCGCGTCACTTACAACGGTCATGATCTGTTCCAGTTGGCCCTTGAGCCAATCTCCAGGCTTGGCCTTTAGAAGTTGTGTCTCTCTCGCTCGCACCTCAGGAGCCGCATAAAGACTAGGGAGCCAAATACGGGTTGAAAAGGTGTAAATCCAGGCATCGATCATTATAATCGAGAGCTCGAGCTGACTTCGAAAGTACTCTGAGATTTATCTTCTTCAGCTTTTCGGAGCTCGATAAGCTTGGCATTCCTCGTACAAGCATCCAAGTGAGGAACCAATGCATCGCAATAGAGATGCCCTCCTTTCATCTTCGGCACAGCTTTGCCCTCAGAATCCACAGGGTGTAGATAACCAGAAATATCAGAAAAGGAGAAGTCCTCTCTCTGACAGAGAGCAAAAGGGACTCTGTTACCACATTCATTATTGGCAAGAGAATCATTAATTTTGGTAACATTCTTTAGTTCCGCCACTGAGAATTCATGCGGAACATCCATGTACAAGCAGTTAGCATCAATTTAGTTTTCTCGACTCCCGGGAACAAATTCGGAGTTGACAAAGAGAAACTCCTTCCATTTTCTCCCGTAATTGGAAGGGAACTCAGTCACAAGGTCCCGGTCGTGAAATCTTTTGGATAACACGACTCGACCAGATTCAGATTTGGGGGCTTTGTGCAGCTTGAAATGTAAAATACAGTTTTGGGATTACCTGAAATCCCACTGATGGCATGTTCGCAGGCTGATGACGCGATCCTCAGAATCGCAAGTGCCCAGTGATACGCGTCCCTCGAAGCAACTCCCGTGTTTGGTACACAGTCATGATGGAGGGAGGATGTATCATGCCCGACTCAGGCACACTGGGGCGGTTCATACTAACTTCATCAAAACAGGGCTCACAGGTAGAAGGCGGATCGCGCCATTGGGCCGAGACTCGCAATGAGCAAACCCCGTAGGGTTCACAGCTCTCTGAAAAAAGGGCAAATCGTCGTCTTTTTCACGTCCCGCATCAATCTCAGTAGGTGGAGGAGGAATTCTCGCTCTGTCATAAGGATCGCGGGCATTGCCCCCGCCGGCAGATTGGATCTCGCGGCGATCCACAAACATCTCTACTTCATAATCGACGCTCTGAAGATTATGAAGTCTCTCTTCCTCAGATGGAACATGAACCTTCCCCATTCCATGAGTTCTAGGAACGGAAGATCCAGCCTCGCCGTGTCGAGACTTGTTACTTTTTCGTTTCTTCTTCTTTTTCTTGCCGGTATTATCATCATCGGCACGCTTTCGTTTTCCCGAATCCAATCCAGAGGTAATAACCCCTTCGGCATTGACAATGAGGGAGTTGGGATTCGTCTCGGCCACGCGGATTGGATCGACAGTCTGTTCGTTCAAAATCGTCGATTCTGGTGATGGAATCACCGATTTATATCTGAAAATCGATGATTCTGGGTCAGCATCTCGGTGACCTTTGTTCGTTCTCGTAAATTTCGTAGGCGCTGGAGGCCCCCTAACAATCGGCGATTTCTAGAGAGAACTCGCCGATTTATCAACGGTGGACCCAGCGATCTCATCCTGCTCAAGTTCAGACTCGGCCCTAGGTTGAGCCACAAGAGCCTCTTCTGAGATCGCCAATTTCTGGGCAGAAATCGCCGATTTCTCGGGCAAGGGCTCGAGCAGCTCAGACACAGTGGCGTGAGTGTTCAAGTCGGAAGGCGACTGGAGCGTCAGACTCGCCGAATTCTGGCCACGATGGGGCGAACCCTCATGCGCCGACGACAGAATCGGAAATTCGATGACTTTCAACGCCGTAGCTAGACTTGGGTTCGCATCGCCGTCGAGAAGTTCATCAACCATCTCCTTGGTCTCCGCAGCTGTCATCGGAGTGATAGTAAATTTGGGATCTGCCATTTTCAGGAAAAATCAACGATTTAGAAAGGAAATCGACGATTTAAATTGGGGATTTGGTTTAGGCTTTTAGGCGATTTTTTCGGAAAAGTTGCGAGAATGAAGTGATGATTAATATAATCTCTCCTATTTATATCCTTTGGAAAAATTGCAAAACTACCCCAAAAAATCCAGAAATTGCACGAAGGAGAATCGCTAACTGATCTCCAAATCCCTTAAATCACGCCAAAATCGACGATTTTTTTTAAAAATCGTCTATTTCACGCAATTATCACGGGATAGGGAAGATAAGTTTCCATATTTGGAAAATTTAAAAATATTCCCCAAGATCCCAAGGATCTTCTAGGAGATCTGTCAGCTCACAGTAAGGATCGCCGATTTTACAAGAAAATCGTCGATCTAGATGGGTAAATTATAAAACTGCTCACAACATTACCCTGAGGCCAAAGTCGTCGATTTAGAACACTAAATCGCCGACCCAGAGTAGAACACACTATCCTTCGTGGGGGAGTATCACAAACTCTTCTCAACACTTCTGTCACTAAGGTCGGAAGTCGTTACAACTCGGGGGGGAGTATCACAAGCTCTTCCCGATACTTCTGTTGCTTTGACCAGAAGTCGACACATTTCGGAGGGAGTATCACAAACTCTCTTCGACACTTTTGTCGCTCTGGCCGAAAGTTGTCGAATATGAGCACGGTAAATCTATCGCTTTGACTAGATTTACCGAGGATTTATTCGAGCAAAAGGAGGAGTAACACGAAAGATAATATCACACGGTAAGTTCAATAAGTCAACAAAATATGCGTTTTAGACTGATTTAGTTGTTTTGCATGATGTTTTCTTTTTTGCAGGTGTGATTCAGTCGCTTTGGCCAGAATCAGATATATCTTGTCGCTTTGACCTTGATAGATCAAGGATCATTTTGTCGCTTTGACCTTAATGATCCTAACCCATCATTCTGCTTATTTGCATTGATGGGTTAACCGTCGTTGCGGACATAAAGTCGCTCTTGATCGGAGTTGGACTATAACATTAGTTCTATCGCTTTGGCTAAAACTAGATTCTGTCGCTTTGGTCAGAATCAGATCTATTTTGTCGCTTTTGCCTTAATAGATTAAGGTCCATTTTGTAACTTTGGCCTTAATGAGCCAAGAATTATTTTGTCGCTTTGGCCTTAATTATTCTATCATCCTGTGTCGCTTTTGCCTTGATGCATAGCAAAAGTCGCTCTTGATCAGGGTTGGACTATAAATACGTAGTTCTATAGCCTAGAACTAGATTTTGTCGCTTCGGCCAGAATCAATCCAATTTGTCTCTTTGTCCTTAATGAATCCGGAATCATTGTGTCGCTTTGGCCACAATGATTCGATCCTATCTTGTCGCTATGGCCTTGATGCGGATCACACACATAACCTTGCTTGGAGGGGGATACTGGCGATATCCGCATGTTTTTTGTGCTCTCCTCAGGGGGTAGTACTGGTGAGACATGCCTGATTACGTAAGTCACTACCAACAACGTCCTTCAACAAGGACTAGGGTTCCGTAGCTATATGCCGACCCCTGAAAGGCTCCCACGGTGCGGAACAAGGTTCATCTTTAAATCACCGAGTTAACTCGTAAATCACGATTGGATTACCAAATCGTCGACTTTAGTGGTAAATCATCGAGTTAAGGCCAAGATCGTCAGTTTGGTAGACTGCAGATCTCGCCTCCCAGCACTCTCCAAGTTTGCCACTAAATAGGCGATTTCATACCTGAATCACCGTTTTACGACCGTTACTCGTCGTTTGTCTGTGTCATAATGAGTCATTAATGCGCCCCGTTATGGCAACCGGCGTGATGCCCGTTGCGGAGCGCGTCCCCAAAGAACCTATAAAAGGGGTCCCAAGGGGTCACTCTAAGGCAAAATACAAGTTCCAACCACACTAGAGCATTACAGAACGAATAGTCGATTTCCACACCTAAATCGCCTATTCTCCTTCGACTGGATTTGACGTAGAGCGCGTGTCGTGGACTACAGAGCCTCCGGCCCTCCTCACAACCCCACGAGCCCCTAGTAGCAGATTCAGTGCTTCGTCAATACCCCTACCGTCGGTCATCTACTTATCTCTAAATCCTCTAAGCATCCAGACGTCCATGCTGCCGACCTTCTCCTGTCTAAGTTGCAATAGGACTGTCGTGGACTGAGGTCTGAGATATCTATCTTTTTGTTAGTGGTCGGTGAAGAAGTTGACGAAGTTAAAGAAATTGAAAAATAATTAATTTCGATAATTTTTGTTAATTTACTAGATTATTATCTATTTACATTTGGATTATTTAATATTTAGACTATTTAGACTATTTATATTTAAATCAGTATTTTAATTACATTGGTAAATAGTAACATTAGTACATTACTGTTTAAAATAAATTTTAAAAAAAATAAAAAAATAATATTTTGGTCGGTGAATGCAATCCTCGCCCCGTCTTCGTACCTGCTCACCCCTAGATTATCAAATTATATGGCACGAAAATATAATATAATATTATTAATTAACTATATTTATTGTTTATTTAATAGGGGTAAAATAATATTTTTATGTAGAACTTCTTAAGTTTTATATAAAATATTGTACTGTAAATAATAAGGGTAAAAATAATAAAATATACCCATAGATAATTGTTGTTATTATTATTTAATTGCTTCAAAAAAAAAAAAATGTTGTTATTAAAATAAAAATAATTATTATTTTAATAAAATAATAGTGTATGTCGTGTTGACACGGATTCGGTCGTGTCGTGTTCGTGTCAAATTTTTTTGACACGGATCGTGTTCGTGTCAATGAAAAAATTAGTCATGCCAACCGTGTTCATATCGTGTCGTGTTACACGAATTGCCAGATCTAGTATTTATATTATCCAACAAGTAGGACCTCCTGACTGGTGGGCCTCTAGGCTCACAGTCCCCGGACCCGTGGACTTGTGCAGTTCCTGGACCAGTGGTTGAGTTATGGTGCCAACACATACTATGAGCATGGTGTCTGCTTTAATGCTTAGTGAGATTTCTAGATAACGTACACTTTGTACGAATTATTGAAGTTTTCGAAGTTGCTTTATGCAGGTCCGTAAATGATATACCGAAATCCGTATTCGTATCCGTTTTCGAATTTGAATATATCTATTCAAATTCAGATTTTTAAATTTTGAATCCGGATTCGGATACCAAAAATGATATCTGGAAATTATCCGGTTTCGGCCAGTTTGGTCGTCGCCACCTGCCCAACTGCCTTCTTTAAGATGCCTTGTTGCTTGCGCCAATTTTTTTCCTATAAACAGAGCCTCCGCGAGCTGCTCTTACCATTCCACTTCCATTTCCAGATGAACGCTCAAGACATCCTGAAGGAATTTGGCCGCAAGGTGAAGCTCTAGCATGCCGCGTGGGTGGAGTGCTTTTGCTGCCGAGTGGTGAATTCCACAACGTTGCCATGTCAGAAAGTCAATGACTCAACTCCGTACTGATAGACGTTCACCGCCACCTTGCCCAGCTCCGCCAGTCCGATGTTCTCGCCCTAGCCGACGTGCATGCTGCTGCTGCCCTTGCTGCTATCGTCATTGTGACCTCAAGCTTCTGTTGCTCTCTACAAGCCGCTCCTACTACCATCTCAACTGAGGATTCCGGCCTTCCCAGTCGTCGTCAGCTCTGGTTACGTGGTCATCGTGGCTCTCGTGGGTCCTCGTCTTTTTCGGCTAGAGATTTGCGTCACTTCTTGTCGGGGCCCCGAAGACGGGACGGTATTGTCATCTTCGGGCGGCCTTCGCCTTCTCCCATGCCTCTCTGGTAGGCAGGGTCGTCTACGGACAGCCTACGCTCGTTCCCAGGCCTCTGCAGGAGCGTTGCTCAGGCCTTGATTCTGCCTCTTCCTCTACCTTGGTTTAAAATTACCTGGGAATGCAGTATCAAGCTCCCCCAAGCCATTAGGAATGCCTTTTCCTTCTTTTTTTCCTCTTCATGTGCACTTAATAAGTAGTTTGTAGTCTAAACTTGTAGCTTTTGTTGTAATTTTTCTAGCGCATGTGGACTTATAACTTTTATTTTGGATCTTTTGATAATTTGAACGACAACTTTTTCCTTTTGTATACGTGTTCGTGCAGTTCTTTGTCCCTCGGCGCCTGATGGGGGTGAAACCCGAGTTGTGGACTTCCACGATTCCTCAGGAGCCTTTCGTGTTACACCCTCCTGTCTTGGTGTGCCTCTGCAACTCCAACTTGTCTGGGTTCTTTTTTCTGCACCCTTTCTGTGTGGGAAGAAAAAGTCGATCCCTTGTTGATTTTGCTCGACTTTTGCGAAATGTCGATCACAATGGTGTTTGTTGACTTTTGTCAAAAAGTCGATTCCCTGAGTCTTTGCATCGCTTCCCTTGTGAAAAAGTCGATTCCTGATGTTCTGGTCCAAAAGTCGATTCCTTGTGCCAAAAAGTCGATTTTGCCATTTTTTGTCATTTTGTGTTGTCCTAGGGTCTATAAATAGAACCCCTAGGTCCTTCTTTTTCTTCATCCATGGCTCTTCTTGTGAGTCTCTTTGCTGATTTTATTCAGGGAGAGATTGAGGAGCTGGATCGAATTCTGAATATTTTGGATCCTCGGTCGTCAGGCTTGGATCTTCCTTCTCTGCGCCAGCTTATTGTTGAGCGGCAGAGTGTTGTTGTTGCTGCTAGGGAATCCATTTTTGAAGAATGGTCTAGCGGCGATCTTCCGCCCGCCTCCTCTTCTGTTGTCCCTCCTCGTGACCGACGTCGGAGGCGTCCCCGCCGCGGTGCTTCTCCGCTGGATCAGGTCCCTCGCCGCTTGCGTCGCCGTATCAATTTT
>LFYR01001217.1:101937-112032 GCA_001185155.1 Zostera marina
TGCTCGGCTGTTCTTCCACTTCTTCACTTTTCAAAATCCGAAGAAGGGCTGCCCTTTCATTGCATGTGCCAGCCGTGCCTCCTCTGTTACTCACTCAGCTCTCTTGAAAGATCCTCCGACCAGGTGGAACAAGAGTGAGTTTATTTTTGTGGATTGCAGGCTATGTCCTGGTAGCAGACTTTTTCCTGCATCCACTAGTGGTCGTAAGCCTACTCCCCGTCCTGTTCTGACCGAGGATGAGGGAGCTTCTGTACAAAGGCTGGCCTTCCTACATCCTATCGCTGTGCCTGTCGGTCACGCGATTGACGATACTTTTAACCGACAAGGTCTTCCTTTGCCTGTTTTTTCTTTCTGTTTTTTATGTGTATGCATTTTTCTAACTCTGTTTTTACTTCTTGCAGATTTTTATAAGCATAACCCTGGAGGTGTCCCTGAACGCGTTGGGCAAAATGAAACGGGTACGAAGGTTTATGCATCTGCCTCTAAACCTTCTGATGCCCAACATCTCAGGCGCCGCGCTCATGAGAACGCCTATACGAGGGCGCATACCCCTACTCCTCCTGAAGAAGTCCCACGAACTGAGGAAGGGGAGGTACCTGTGGAGGTACCTGTGGAAACTATTCCTGTGCAGTCTCCTGCTGCTGCCAGGCTCGCTTCCTTCTTTCGCACTCCAAAAGAGAAGCGAGAGAGAACTGCCGGGAAGGACGCCCAGCCCGAGGGGTCTGGGGAAAAAAGAAAAAAACGAACTCCTCCCCCCAGGGCCGACTCATCTCCTCCGAGGAAATCGAGGAGACACTCCCCCAGGCGACGAACTCCTCCGCGTGGGAGATATTATACTGGGGAGTCCTCGCGGGGTCGGTACACATATTCTTCTACCCGGGAGACACAATTGCCGGGTTATCAAGGTTCCCACCTCCGGAATTACGGGACCAAGTTCCCGCTGGTTGCTGATACGGATGCCGCCCGAACCACGTTGCGGACTATATCTGGGTATCCGATGGACCGGACTGTCGAAGAAATTGGACAGAATCTGCATTTGGTAGGGTTTAACCTCATCCCGTAATTCTGCAGAGTTTCCAGGGTCTCTTTCAGATCATTTGGGTGTTCATCTGCTTTTTGGGATTTCACCAGAATGTCATCTACATATGCCAGGACGTTTCTTCCTTCCTGCTTTTTAAAACCTTGTCCATCAGCCTTTGGAAGGTTGCTCCTGCATTTCGTAGGCCGAAAGGCATGACTTTGTAGCAATATGTCCCCCATTCTGTGATGAATGATGTGGCCTCTTCATCATCTTCTTTCATTAAGATCTGGTTGTACCCTGAATGTGCATCCATCATAGATAGCAACTCATTTCCTAATGCTGCATCTACTAATCTGTCGATGGATGGAAGTGGGTAGCTGTCTTTTGGACATGCTTTGTTGAGATCTGTGAAGTCTACACACATCCTCCACTTCCCATTAGATTTTTTAACCATGACCGGGTATGCTAACCACTTTGGATATTTAACTTCCCGGATGTACCCAGCTTTGATTAATTTCTCAATTTCAGCCTGTGCTGCCTCCTTTCTTTCAGCTGCGAGTATTCTTCGCTTCTGCCGTATAGGAGTAAAGCTACTGTCTATGTTGAGCTCATGACACGTTATAGTACGCTGTACCTGTGAGGGTGCTTCCCCTTCCCATACAAATGTGTGCACATGGGTTTCTAACAGTTGCAGTAGTGATTTTTTCAGTTCGGAGGATAAAGATGTGCCTATTAGGACTCCTCCTTTTGAGAGTTTGACCTCCTCAACTTGATTAGATGAGGTTGTGTCTTCTTCCTCCTCTCTTTCTTGAATGTACAGGGTTATAGGTTTGGCTATTTTAGTTACCTTCCTGTACGAGTTTCTGGAGTCTTTCTGTGCTCCAAAAACTGTTGCCATTTTGCCATCTTTTCCTGGGTACCTAAAGCATTGGTGGTAAGATGATGGTATTGCCTTGAAACCGTGAATGCTTGGTCTGCCCAGGATCCCATTGAACGGAGAGTCTATATTGACCACGATGAAGTGTGCTGTACGTGATACTCTCCCGTTTCTTTTTCCCAGGGATATCTGTAGATCGATGGCTCATACTACTGGGGCCTTTGTGTTTGTGAACCCATAAATGGCTTCCTTGGCCGGGGTTAGCTGATCCACTTTGTAGCCCATTTTTTCGAACGCAGCTAGGTATAGAATATCTACTGAGCTGCCATTGTCCACCATTACTTTGTTCAGACTTAAATCATCCCCTATATCCACTTGTATTACTAGTGGATCTTCATGTGGGCTGACGACGTTGTCCAGATCTTCCTCAGAGAAGCTTATTTCCTCGCTTGGGTACGATCTTTTCTTAGATTTTGGTACCGTTGTAGTCTGCATTACCTTGCGCGAGTAACTTCTGCTTTCTCCTACTGATCCTCCACCGAAGATTAAATTGATTACCCTTCTTTTGTGGTCAGTGTCTGAATCGGGACTCCTTGAGTGTTGGCGCTTACCCTTGTTTTTTGGGTCCTTGCAGCCTTGTCGCCCCCTTTCTATTTTGTTCATGTATTGTTTCAGCTTTCCTTCCTTCACTTGTGTGTCTAGGAAGGAACTTAGTTCCCTGCAGTTTTCTGTGTTGTGCCCGTAATCCTTATGGAACTTGCAATATCTGTTCCTCCTTGTTCGAGCCTCTTTCGTTGCAGGGTTTAACTCTTCTGGTTGAGGAAACCTTATTCTTCCTTTTTCTTTATTGTAGATTTCCTCTTTTGGAGTAGTGAAAACCGTGAATCCTAAGTCTTTGTACTTTGGATACCTTGATTTTCCAAACTCCTCAGATGTCTGGTAGACCTTTCCATCATGTTTTGGTCTCCAGGATGATTCTCCTTTCTCAAACTTCTGAAATTTCTTTTTTGGTGCTTCATATGCTTTTTTATTGCTTATGGCACCTCTCTCTTTTTCTTTTTCTTTCTCATATTCTTCAGAATTTATTTATTTCTGGGCCTTTGTTAGTAGGTCTTCCATGCATTTTACATTACTAATGTTTAACTTTATTGCTAATGGCGTGTTCATGTCTAGCCCTTTTGAGTATGCGCATATTGCGATTGTTGTATTCAGATCGGAGATTTTTTGCATGGCTTCCGTGAATTTAGTTGTATAATTCCGAAGCGTGTCTCCATTCTGCTTGATTGCAAACAGTGATTCCGTGCCCTTTCTGACCCTTGTGTTTCCACAATGTTGGGCGACGAATTTCTTTTTTAAGTCCTCAAAACTTGTTATGCTTCCTGGCTGCAGTTCGACGAACCATCTGTATGTGGGTCCTTTTAATGTTCCTGGGAATGCTCTACAGAGAATGTCATCCCTTGATGTAGCCCACTGCATTGCCCCTACGAACATGTTTATATGGTCCACTGGGTCCATCTTCCCATCATAGATCTGTAGCCTGGGTAGCCTGAATTTCAGAGGTGCTGGTTTTACCATCAGTGATTTGTGAAGGCATCCATGCCTACTAGCCAGTTTGGGACCTCGCCCCCTCCTACTGTGTCTCCCGTGCTTTCTTTATACACGGGTTTTTTAGGAAGAGGTTTGGGTTGCTCCTCTGGCTTGCGAGGTAATGGTGCGTTGGAGTGTGCTGCTCTGTGACTTGACACTTCCTCTTGCGCATTGGCCTGCTTTGAGGTCTGAGCTTTTGAATGGTATATTGATGCTTTGGATTTTTCAATATCTTTTATTTTCTCGCTCATTTTTGTTATGGTTTTTTTCATCTTTTCCAGCTCCTCTATAGGCATCTTTATGAACCCGTGAGTGGTTTCTGATGTTGCAGCCCTTGGTTCCTTGCTGCTTGTAGGTCTCCCCTTTTGAGGTTGTTCTTCCGAAGGTTTCTCCTTCTCAGCAAGGAGTCGGATGGCCTCAGCTATTGCCTGAACTGTGATGTTCAGATTCTCCCCTCCTGCTGAAGCTTGGGGAGTTTGCTCGGGTTCACCTTCGGGTTCAGCCTCAGGTCCCGTGGGAGTCATTTTGTTCTTATTGGCCTTGGGTGATCGACCCACTGGCCTTTTTGTTTTTGAGTTGCCAGGCTGTTGCTCTGGCGCCTCCTGAGAATTTGCTCCTCCTCCTTGGAAAGTGCTTCGAGTTACCACCATTCTGGAGTGTTCGACTTTTCTTGGAAAGAGTGTTCGACTTTTGCCTGGAGAAAAGTCGATCTTCAAAAAGTCGATCCTTAGTGCACTTGGAGGATTCCTTGGAAGTTGATGCCTGAAAGCCTAGCTCCTTGAGAGATCGACTTTTTTTCTTGGAAGAAAAAGTCGATCTTGTGAAAAGTGGATCCCTTGCTGGCTGGTTTCCTCGCAAGACTCCCTAGCTGGCGACTTGGAAAAAAGTCGATCACTTTTTTCGAAAAAGTCGAGGAGCTTTTGTCGTGAGTATCTTTGAATCACAGACGACGCCAACTGATGGGGGTGAAACCCGACCAGTACTCCAAGACGCGCAAGCAAGCGCCAAGCGGGGAACTCCGCGGGAAACCGGACCGGAACTCAAGTGCGCAGAACTCTGCTTCGCTAGGAATTCTTCTACTCCAAATGACTTGCCTTTAATGAGTGGGGGGTGCCCTCTATTTATAGGGGTTCTTATGGGGGCAATATGGTCATTTGGGCAGTAACCGCCTAACTGTCTAACTGATCAGATTGGGTCCCGAGATCGACTTTCCAGAGATCGACTTTCTGGGGGTCGACTTTCCTGGTGATCGACTTTATTCAGAAGTCGATCCCAGGGAAGTCGATCATCAGGAAAGTCGATCTTCCTAGCATTCGACTTGGAACCTCCCCAACCTTAGAATAGATACCCTAACTCATCTTAGGCTGTCCGGACTTCTAGTTGCTGGTAGGTTGTGATCGTGTTCGGGATACTGTATCACCAGTACTCTCCCTCCTCTGCGTATTAGATACTTTGGGATACGTCTTTTAGTACTATGGTCTGTGTGTTGGACCTTGTACTATCAGCGCCCATTATTGATATGGCCCCTCAAATTTCGCTCGCCTCCCGACCTACTGTCGTGTCCTTCTAATCTCGCCCGATATCCAGACGTTTGCCGCCCAGACGGTCTTGACTCCACTACGTGTTCATCCGCTCAACACTTAACCAAGCTCGACGTGACTACCGACCCCTTCGCTCGACACCCAGATAGACTCGATCTGACCTCGAGCCCCTTCGCATGATATACCGACGGGCTCGATCTTGCTTCGCTCGACACTCGGAAGGCTAGAGCTGGGCCCGGGCTCTGCTTCGGGACTACGCTATTCGTGCTGCCTGCTCTCGTTCGTCTTACTTCATGATGTCTTGAATCGTGGGCCTTCTGATGCTGCTTTGGGCTGCACGCCCAACCCGCAGTCCGTCGACTCTTCTAGGTACTCGCGATGCTTCTTCTTCTATGCCTTAGGTTTTATAAATACTTTCTCCTCTTCTCCTTTTCACTGCTTCACTCCTTCGGCTTTCATTTTCCCTACGTACCCACTCCTCCTCGTCGACTCTCCTCCAGGTTTGCAATGGGTGGCTCCCAGAAGAAAGACGGTTCGTCGTCCTCCGATGCTTAGGCCGCCCTGTCCAAGCTGTTTGCTCCTGCGTCAGACGCCAACAATCCTCGCTCCAACGCTACCGACCAGGCTATCCGTGAGTCGCTGGTGAAGATGAATATCTACAAGGTCACCCCCAATTCCGGGAATCGGGGGCTTTTCTCACTTCTGATCCGATGGCTGGTATGGTTGCCCTCTACATCCCCCTTCTTGGGACATGTGGTGCATCGTTGCGGGTTGATGCTCTCGCAGTTTCTACCGGCCTCCCTGGATCGCCTCATCTCCTTCGCCCTGCTTTGTCAAGAGTGCAGGGTTGAGCCCTCACTCAATTAAACAAATAGGGACCCGATTCAACCAAATCAATGTGGGCAAGGAGGATACGCACCACTAGGCACAATAATAACACGTGGCGGTGAACACACCATGCAAGTGCACCACTAGAGCGTAAAATTAAGATAACAAATGGATTACAAAATCCAGGTCAACATTACCTAACCCAATCAACACCAATTGCAGGTGGACTCAACCACGTGTGGCTCAACCAACTCCAATCTGAAGCCCTATTTAAGGCAACAGGTGAGATACCGATAATAGCCCTGGGTTAACTGGATGACCAAGGGGCAAAAAAGTCTTCAATCGATTGGAAGACCGATCCAGTAAATCTATTCCAAATAGGGTTAACTAATGAGAGCACATCAAAGAAGGGTGTCGGGTCGAGATCAAAAAGGGTAAAGGACAAGGACCCGACCCGAATCACAGGAGAAAAATCAAAAATATCCCAAATTCGAAATCGGTCATTCGCGGATATGCTACCGACGGGAGAAACAGAGGTTTTGCTCTGATAATAACGAAGGACAATGAGACGACGATCCAATCAGAAATTGTAATTGGCACGCCCACAACGAATTTGGTAAAGAGATCCAGATCGCCGGGAAATCCGAGCGATGGGTTGGCGAAGAAGAAATACAGAGAAGCGAAAATTACAGAAATTACAGAGATCGAGGCGGGTAGAGAGGACGGCCGACAGCCGGAGGCGGCAGATGGAAACGACACAAACCAACAGGGTGTGGAATTAACGCCTCAACCAAACAGCAACGATGATGAACCACGCAGAACAAAGCATGGGACAAAACCAACTCCGGCCACTACGATTTCAAAAGGTAAGAAAATATCGAAAAAAATTTAAAGCAGATAGTGAGAAGCGAGGCGGAAGGAAGGTGGTACGCCAGAGGTAATTGTGAAGAAAATAGCGAGCAAAACCAGATCGGACTATCTTATAAATCCAGAGGATGGAGAGATTGAAGAAGCATCGGAAAGACCATCCGGCAAGTTGGATTTCTCGGATGGGGAATACGAGAACAGGAAGATCGTCTGGGAAAGATCACCGACGGGAGTCGTGGAGGAAAATGATAAAGATGACGGGCTAGACAAGGTTCCCAAAGTGAGCTCTGGCCGGCGGAGCACCGACGACAAATAAGCTAAGGCGAGAAACAAACCCGACTTAACAACCTCCGGTAGGTAAAGCGGGCGAGGTGCGGACAGCTAATTATTTACTTAAGGTAGTTAGTTAAGTTACTTAAGTTAGCTAATCTAGACTTTAAACAACACACTCAGTATACACATGGGTTGGGCAGGCCTAGTGGGCTGAAATAGTGGGGGACGGTCAAGCCATAGCACTAAGCTAGCCATATGGGGTTCGGTACAAAATTCATTGAAATTGGGAGTAGATGCACCCAATACATCTTCTTTTTTTTTCTTTTTTTTTTTTTTTTTTTTTTTTGAGTTAAAACTATCAGGTAATATATTCGGTTACGATCGACCGATTTAAGTATTAAATCAACTAAAATTAAAAATTATATGTGAAACTTGGATAGCATAAAATTCACACATGGGCCATATGGGGTGGCCCAAAATTGGGAACACATCAAATGTTTGACACGATTTGTCAAATCCGTCTCAAAATTGACCAAGATTTCATCCCCGAAAGTAAAATTAGTCAACTCGTCCCAATCTCAATCAAGATCCAAACCTATTGAATTTTGACCAAGGGTGAAATTGGTCAACTTTAATTTTGACTAAGATCAAGATTCTGACCAACATTTCCATTCCAGAATCTGAAATCGATCAAGTCTTTCTAATTTTGACCAATACTGGTCAAACCATTCCAATATCAATCAAGTGTAAAAATGGTCAAACCCCAATTTTGACCAACATCTACAAAGTCCCTCAAAGTAAAATGGATCAAATCACTCCAACTTTGACCAACAAAACTGCTCAATGTAAGATGGAATCACTCCAACTTTGACCAAGGGTGAAATTAGTCAAACCTCAATTTTGACCAAAATTTACACCCCCGAATATGAATTTGATTAAATCGTACCAATCATGACCAAGATCGTCCAATTTTGACCTATCGGTCAAGCTGGTCAAACCCCAACTTTGACTAAGATTTGCTGCCAAGAATGTGAAATTGGACAAAGCGTCCCAATTTTGACTAAGGTTGGCCAAAATTCTCCAATGTTGACCAAGGACAAACTCGGTCAAGCCCCAATTTTGACCAAGACCGGTCAAACTGTCTCAATCGTGAAATTGGTCAAACCACCCTAATTTTGACCAAGATATGTAAAAATACCACAATAAATAGGTGTTGTAATAGAATTATTAAATCAAATAATAATGTCGTTTGAGAGTTGGAACGTCACTATAAGAAATAAGACATTGTATGGCGGCCTTTAGATGACGGATTTCCGCCATCTAAAGTGATCATCGGCGGAAATCCGTCATCTAAAGACCGCCATCTTGGACACCGCCATTAAAACCCCATAACCGTCATCTAAAGACCGCCATCTATTATCCATCCCCATTTCCCACCAAAAATCGTATAGATGGCGGAAATCCGCCATCTGATCTGAAAATTTTCGTGCGAACTGAAAAGTTTTAGATGGCGGAAATCCACCATCTAAAATATGGCGCGGGAATAGTTTGACGCCAATTCATTGATGGCGGTTAATTTCATTGACGGCGGATGTCCGCCGACTATCCTTGTAACATTAGATGGCGGATTTCCGCCATCTAAAGTACAGCAGTCGGTTCCCTATTATTATAGATGGCGGATATCCGCCATCTATTCGTGGGAGAGGGCGATTGTGCCCATATTTAGATGGCGGATTTCCGCCATCTAAACCTTAGTATAATAGTGACGGGGTGAAACCCGACCAGTACTCCAAGACGCGCAAGCAAGCGCCAAGCGGGGAACTCCGCGGGAAACCGGACCGGAACTCAAGTGTGCAGAGCTCTGCTTCGCTAGCAATCCTTCTTCTCCAAATGACCTGCCTTTAATGAGTAGGGGGTGCCCTCTATTTATACGGGTTCTTATGGGGGCAATATGGTCATTTGGGCAGTAACCATCTAACTGCCCAACTGACCAGATTGGGTCCAGGGGTCGACTTTCCAGAGATCGACTTTCTGGGGGTCGACTTTTCCTGGTGATCGACTTTACTCAAAAGTCGATCCCAGGGAAGTCGATTCTCAGGAAAGTCGATCTTCCTAGGATTCGACCTGGGACCTTCCCAACCCTAGAAGAGATACCTCAACTCATCTTAGGCTATCCGGACTTCTAGTTGCTGGTAGGTTGTGACCGTGTTCGGGATACTGTATCACCAGTACTCCCCCCTCCTCTGCGTATTAGATACTTTGGGATACGTCTTTTAGTACTATGGTCTGCGTGTCGGACCCTGTACTATCAGTATTCCCCCCTCTTTGCGTGCTGGGATGTGGATTTCTGGTGATATCCCTGGATGTAAGATCCTCTCTCACCAGTATTCCCCCCCCTCTACACCTGCGAGGTTGTATCTATGCTTCCACGGAGGTTGTCACGCGCTTTTGCCAACTATTGTCCGGTCTGTCCTAGCCGAAGCCTACTCCTTGCACACCTGTCCGGCCTGATTCTCCCGCGGAACCCTGCTTGCCCACCTTGACGCCTTGCCTGCGCTATCTTTGAGCACTGTTTGGGTTCTCTTCCCTATGGCGGGTTTTGAGAGTACCCGACCCCCTCCTTTTGTCCGCCTTTCTGCGATAGAGGTTGAGTGTGCTTCCTCGTCTACCCACGTTCATCCGTGGGTGAGGACTATTACTTGAATACTTGCCCCCTCCTTTTTTCTGCCTTTCTGCGATAGGGGCTGAGTGTGCTTCCTTGTCTACCCACGTTCATCCGTGGGTGAGGACTATTACTTGAATACTTACCTCCTCCTTTTTTCCGCCTTTCTGCGATAGGGGCTGAGTGTGCTTCCTCGTCTACCCACGTTCATCCGTGGGTGAGGACTATTACTTGAATACTTGCCCCCTCCTTTTGCTCGCCTTTTTGCGACTGAGGCTGAGTGCGATTCCTCGTCTACCTACACTCATCCGTAGGTGAGGATTGTTTTTTGAATGCTTGCCCCCTCCTTTTGCTCGCCTTTTTGCGACTGAGGCTGAGTGCGAGTGCGAGCACGCCTGCGAATGGTGGAAGACATCAGATCGTTGGTACAGCCTTTTCA
>LFYR01001217.1:115550-132644 GCA_001185155.1 Zostera marina
AGGAGAAGAGCGGCCCATCCTTCTATCGGGAGATGAATGGTTCTTGGCATCAGTGGTCCGTTCTCATTCGCAACGATTTCCACGTCGTCCCTATCCTTGACCGGGGCGAATACGGGACTGGATATGGTTCTTTCTGTGCAGTCTCTCTGACTGATATTCCGGGCTACCCCCTTTCCTCTAATGCGGGTAGCTGCTCTAACACCCTTTCCCTGGATGCCACCCAAAGAATTTTGAGGGGGTTAAAGCTTAGAGAGAGAGTGTACTGGGCGTACCCCTCTGAGAACACTGGCGACGTGCCCCCCTATTTCATGCTGGCACTCCATCGTATATATTTCACTAACTTTCCGATCCTTCCGATCCCTTCCATAGTTAGTGAAATACTTCTATACTCTGGATTGTGCATCTCCCAGATGGGTGCCGCTTTTTTCTTTTATGTCAGGGGGTTTATTAATATTCTCAGGGATGCTGGCATAGTCCCTACTGCTCGCCTGTTCTTCCACTTCTTCACATTCCAAAATCCGAAGAAGGGCAGCCCTTTCATTGCATTTGCCAGCCGTGCTACATCTATTACTCACTCTGCCCTCTTGAAAGACCCTCCGACCAGGCGGAACAAGAGTGAGTTCATTTTTGTGGATTGTAGGTTATGCCCAGGTAGCAGACTTCTCCCTGCATCTACTAGTGGTTGTAAGCCTATTCCTCGTCCTGATCTGACTGAGGATGAGGGAGCTTCCGTGCAAAGGCTGGCCTTTTTGCATCCTATCGATGTGCCTGTCGGTCACGCGATTGATGATACTTTTAACCGACAAGGTCTTCCTTAGCCTGTTTTTTCTTTTATGCTTTTATTCCTTGCATATTTTTATATGCATAACCCCGGAGGTGTCCCTGAACGCGTTGGGCAAAACGAAACGGGCACAAAGGTTTATGCAGCCGCCTCCAAGCCTTCTGACGCCGATCATCTGAGGCAACGTGCTCTGGAGAATTCCTATACTATGGCGCAATCCCCTATTCCTGACGAAGTCCAACGAACTGAGGAAGGGGAGGTACCTCCGGTGGTACCTACAGAAACTACCCCTGTGCAGTCTCCTGCTGCTTCCAAGCTCTCCTCCTTCTTCCGTACTCCAGAAGAGGAGCGAGAGAAAACTACTGAGAAAGAGACCCAGTCTGAGGGGTCTGAGAAGACTACAGAGAAAGAGACCTCTGAGAGGAGAAGAAGGAAAGAACGAACTCCTCCTCCCAAGACCAACTCACCTCCTTCGAGGAAGTCGAGGAGACACTCCCCTAGGAAACAAGCTTCTCCGCGCCGGAGATTTTATTCTGGGGAGTCCTCCCGGGGTCGCTATAACTATTCCTCCACCCGGGAGACACAGCTGCCGGGGTACCAAGGTTCACACCCCCGGAACTACGGGTCCAAGTTTCTTCTGACCCCCGATACGGATGCCGCCCGAACTACACTGCGAGCCATATCTGGGTATCCGATGGACCGGACCGTCGAGGAAATAGGACAAAACCTGAGCAACGTGAGTGCTTTTGTTTTGATTATTTCTATGAGCGTGTCCTTACCCATTCTTTCTCTTTTTGCAGCTCACCTATTTGTTTCATGGCCGCCTCTCTTCCCTGTCTCGTCTTCGTGACTATCAGTCTATGGAAGATGAGTTGAAGAGAGTGAAGCGCCGTTGCAAAGATCTGGAAGGCGAGGTTGTGCAAAAAGCTTCAGACGCCTCTACTCTGTCTGCCACCAACAAGAAGTTGGTTGCGGATTGGGCTGCTCAAAGGAATCTCTTGAGAGATAAGGAGCAGGAAATCTCTAAGCTCAACGGGGAGTTGGGGGCTACAGAGATGGAATTAGCAGCTGAACGTGCCCGGGTTTTAATCAAAGAGTCAATGATCGCTGACATCACCCGCCAGCACGAAAATACTGAGGCGAATCTTGACTCCTGTCGGACACAGAACTCTATATTTTCCCATCAACTGAATGAAAGTTATGAGGAGAATACGAAGCTGTTGAAGTCGCTGGATGATCATAAGAACTCAATAACGCGACTGGAAGAAACGGACCGGGCAAGAACTGAGGAGGTCCAACGTCTGACTGAGGAAGCTCGACAGGCAACTGAGGAGCTTCAACATATGATCGACCATCTGGAGAAGCTCAAAGTTGATTATCTTGCCAATGTGCGAGATTACAATGACTTGGTCGATCTGGGTCCTCATGTCTGCCCTGGTTTCGAGGCTGAGGATGTCCACAACTGGGCCCGCAAGTACTCCAAAGAAGCTACCGAAGTTCGAAATCGGGCGCTTGCGGAAGAAGAGGATGAAGAGAATGAAGAAGAGGAGGCTCCGGGGGATGATACGACTGCTACCGTTGACAATAATTTCTCCATAGAAGATCAAGACAACAACGATGCAGAGGGTTCTAAAGATACACCCCCCCTCCTAAATAGATTAATCCTCTATCTTATTCTTTCAACTATTGTAATTTACATTCCTCTGTAATTCTTTTCAATTAATATATGGAATGTTTTCTGAGTGTTCTGATTATTAATAATAGTTGACTAAACAACATATTAGTTAAGTAGTTCAAACTATTACAAGAGTAGTATAATCCTACTTAATTGTTTAAAAGTACAACTGTAGGTTATCTGCGTGCCAAGTATTGAGAATGTCTGTTCCATCTTCCCGCTTTAACTTGTACGTGCCTGGTCGGAGTTCTTCCTCCACCACATATGGTCCTTCCCAATTTGTGCCTAGTTTGCCTTTAGAGCAGTCTTTTCTGCCGACACTTGCTCTTCTCTATACTAGGCTCTTTTACTTATCGCTTTACCCTTGACATTCTTGTCGTGATATCTAGCGATACTTTGTTTGTAAGCTGTATTCTTTGCCTGTGCATTATCCCTAAGCTCATCAACTAAGTCCAGAGTTATCGCACATGATCTCATATTTTCTTCCATGTCATAGGATAATATTCTGACTGTTGGAATGCTTAGCTCTGTTGGGATTAGTGCTTCCATTCCATATGCTAGTGAGAACGGGGTTTCTCCGGTGGGTGTCTTTTCAGTGGTTCTATACGCCCACAGGATCTCTGGTAGTAGATCTGCCCACGAACCTTTGGCCTGTTCGACTTTTTTCTTCAGTCTCTGAACGATGGCTCTGTTTGTGACTTCTACTTGCCCATTACCCTGTGGTCTGTATACCGATGAAAAATGGATTCTAGTGCCCATGTTCTCGCACAATCTCGTAAAC
The DNA here is from genome assembly GCA_001185155.1 of Zostera marina. Lineage (NCBI taxonomy): Eukaryota > Viridiplantae > Streptophyta > Magnoliopsida > Alismatales > Zosteraceae > Zostera > Zostera marina. The sequence goes on from LFYR01001217.1 coordinate 118,788, forward strand.
TCCCCACCGGTAAACTGTGTACCGTTATCTGTCACTATATGCATTGGAACACCGAATCTGCACATTATGCATTTGAAGACAAACTTCGTTGCTGCTCCTTGAGTTATTTTGGGTACAGCTAGTGCCTCGACCCATTTAGTAAAGTAGTCGATAGCCACAAATATAAATTTAGCCTGACCTGTCGATACCGGAAATGGTCCCACAATATCTAATCCCCACATTGCAAAAGGGATGGGGCTTTCTACCCCTATTAGTTGTCTGTTTTTGTGAATCTGGCATGCCTTTGCAGGTAAGATTGCCTCTTTCTTTAGTGTAGGCCAGAAGTGCCTCTACCCTGTTATTTTTTGGGCTAGAGTCCTCTCCCCTTGATGTATTTTGCATACCCCTTGATGTATCTTTATTAGAGTTTTATCGTAGGGTTTTTTATGCTGAATGTTACCGATTAGGCAGTATCTTGGAATGCGTGTTTACGCCTTTTATTCCTGTTCTCTGGGAGTTTCTACCCTTCAATGTATTCTATCGAGGGTTTTCTCCAGTATTCTGCCTGTGTTATGGTCGGATTGTACGGAGGTATAGATGTTGAGTCAACTAGTGCCTCTCTTTGGGGGTATTAGCTGAGTTGTTTTTGACCCTTTGAAATCTGCTCTACCTTCCATGCGAATGCCGCAAGGGTGAATATGATTAATTGTTCCGCCTTGCGTAATTAGGTGTGGGCTGGATCTTCCTCAGAGAAGCTTATTTCTTTCCTCGCTCGTATATTAACTTTTGCGAGTATTTCCTGCTTTCTCCTATTGATCCCCCGCCGAAGACTTAATCTATTACCCTCCTCTTGTGGTCAGTACCTGAGTCGGGACTTTTTGAGCGCTGTCGCTTACCCTTGTTATTTGGGTCCCTGCGACCTTGTTGCTCCCTTTCTACTTTGTTTACGTATTGTTTAAGCTTTCCTTCCTTTGCCTGTATGTCTAGGAAAGTGCTTAGTTCCCTGCAATTTTCTGTGTTGTGCCCGTAGTCCTTGTGGAACTTACAGTATCTGTTCCCCCTTGTTCGGGCCTCTTTTGTTGCAGGGTTTAATTCTTCTGGTTGAGGAAACCTTATTCTTCCTTTTTCTTTGCTGTAGATTTCCTCCTTTGGAGTGCTGAAAACCGTAAACCCTAAGTCTTCATACCTTGGGTATTTTGGCTTTCTAAATTCCTCAGATGTCTGGTAAACCTTTCCATCGTGTTTTGGTCTCCAAGATGGTTCTCCTTTCTGAAATTTTCTCTTTGGTGCTTCATATGCTTTTTTATTGCTTATGACACCTCTCTCCTTTTCTTTTTCTTTCTCATACTCTTCAGAATTTATGTATTTCTGGGCTTTTGTTAGCAGGTCCTCGATGCATTTTACATTACTGACGTTTAGCTTTATTGCTAATGGCGTGTTCATGTCTAGCCCTTTCGAGTCTGCGCATATTGCGATTGTTGTGTTCAGATCGGAGATTTTCTGCATGGCTTCCGTGGATTTAGTTGTATAATTCCGAAGCGTATCTCCGTTTTGTTTGATTGCCAACAGTGATTCTGTGCCCTTTCTTACTCTTGTGTTTCCACAGTGTTGGGCGACGAATTTCTTTTTTAAGTCCTCGAAACTTGTTATGCTCCCTGGCTGAAGTTCGACGAACCACCTATATGTAGGCCCCTTCAGTGTTCCTGGGAATGCTCTACATAAGATGTCATCCCTTGATGTGGCCCACTGCATTGCTCCTACGAACATATTTATGTGGTCTGCTGGGTCCATTTTTCCATCATAAACCTGGAGCCTGGGTAGCCTGAACTTCAGAGGTGCTGGTTTTACCATCAGCGATTTGTGCAAGGCATCCATGCCTACCAGCCAGTTTGGAACCTCGCCTCCTCCTTCCGTGTCTCCCGTGCTTTCTTCCTGTACGGGTTTTCTGAAAAGAGGTTTGGGTTGCTCCTCTGGTTTGCGAGGTAGTGGCGCGCTTGAGTGTGCTGCCCTATGACTTGACACTTCCTGCTGCGCCTTGGCCTGCTTTGAGGTTTGAGCTTTTGACTGGTATATTGATGCCTTAGACTTTTCAATATCCTTTATCTTTTCGCTCATTTTTGCTATGGTTTCCTTCATTTTTTCCAGCTCTTCTATGGGCATCTTTACGAACCCATGAGTGGATTCTGATGCAGCAGTCCTTGGTTCCTTGCTGCTTGTGGGTCCCCCCTTTTGAGGTTGTTCTTCCGAAGGTTTCTCCTTTTCAGCAAGGAGTCGGATGGCCTCTGCTATCGCCTGAGCCTCAGGTCCTGTGGGAGTCCTTTTGTTTTTATTGGCCTTAGGTGGTCGACCCACTGGCCTTTTAGTTTTTGAGTTGCCAGGCTGTTGCTCTGGCGCCTCCTGAGAATTTGCTCCTCCTCCCTGGGAAGTGCTTCGAGTTACCACCATCCTGGAGTGTTCGACTTTTCTTGGAAGGTGTGTTCGACTTTTGCTTGGAGAGAAAAGTCGATCTTCAAAAAGTCGACCCCTAGTGCACTTGGAGGATTCCTTGGAAGTCGATGTCTGAAAGCCTAGCTCCTTGAGGGATCGACTTTTTCCTTGGAAAAAAGTCGATCTTCTGAAATGTCGATCCCTTGCTGGCTGATTTCCTCGCAAGACTCCCTAGCTGGCGACTTGGAAAAAAGTCGATCACTTTTTTCGAAAAAGTCGAGGAGCTTTTGTCGTGAGTATCTTTGAATCACAGACGGCGCCAACTGATGGGGGTGAAACCCGACCAGTACTCCAAGACGCGCAAGCAAGCGCCAAGCGGGGAACTCCGCGGGAAACCGGACCGGAACTCAAGTGTGCAGAGCTCTGCTTCGCTAGCAATCCTTCTTCTCCAAATGACCTGCCTTTAATGAGTGGGGGGTGCTCTCTATTTATAGGGGTTCTTATGGGGGCAATATGGTCATTTGGGCAGTAACCGCCTAACTGCCCAACTGACCAGATTGGGTCCAGGGGTCGACTTTCCAGAGATCGACTTTCTGGGGGTCGACTTTTCCTGGTGATCGACTTTACTCAAAAGTCGATCCCAGGGAAGTCGATCCTCAGGAAAGTCGATCTTCCTAGGATTCGACCTGGGACCTTCCCAACCCTAGAATAGATACCTCAACTCATCTTAGGCTATCCGGACTTCTAGTTGCTGGTAGGTTGTGACCGTGTTCGGGATACTGTATCACCAAATAGTATAGATGGCGGAAATCCGCCATACAATGTTTATTACATTTTAAAAAAAAACAGGATTCTATATTTTGCGTTCGAATCGTTGTTTTTTGAAATAGAAATCGATATTTGAGAAAACGATTTTGAAATTGAAATTGAAATCGATGTTTTTTATTAAAAAGAAATTAAATTACAGAATCGTTAAACATTCGAAGTTTGAATAAGAAAAAAAAAATCGTTTAATCAACACTCGTCTGAAAGCGAGTCTTCTGAATCAGAATCAGAAATATCTGATCCGAATGCAGACGGTATAGTGGACTTTGAAATAGAAGCCATCTGCGTCATGTCGAGTCCAGAAGTCTTCAAAGTCTTATTGAGTTTCTTCATATAAGATTTCATAGCATTGAACTTCTTCTTGTATTTGGAGACATCTTTTTGACTCTCGTTACACTTGTTCTGAAAATGAAAACAAAAATGAGTTCGATAATCAACAAAATTATTGAAATATATTGTAAATACCTCCAATTCTTTGAATTTTTCCGACCAAACTGCATCTGGTGTTGCATCAGTAGTCGTGTTTTCGGAGACCGGCTCTTTTCCTTTCCAATTTGGAGAAGCTCATCTTTCGTTCGTTGTGCTCACCATACTTGCAGCTTCTCCAATTCCTATTATTTGATTCTTCTATTTTTTCCGAAAGTCTTGTTGACCGTCGCTTCGATAAATTGCTGCATTATAAAAAAATAAAAAAAATAATAAATGTGAAATATATTTAAAATAATCAATGGAACTTACAAATGGAGTCATTGATTCAGATTCAGCCCACGATTTTGCCTCTTGACTTTTGATAAATTCCGTGGTTTCAAGCTGAAAGAATAACAAAATCAAACAATAATAATAGAAATTATAAAATATAAATAATTTTAAAAAAATACTTACAACTTTATCGCTTCCCTTATATGTCATTTGTAAAGTCTCTGACCAAACTTCGACTTCACTCCTTCCTTGTTGCATCTATATTCACATAATTCATTAATATATAAAAAAATAGATATAAATTATAAAGAAATTACCAATTCATGACGTCTTTGCGCTAATCCTTTTGAACCATCGTGATGTGTCATTTGATTCGCTCGGTTCGCGATATTTATCTCGGAAATTTGCTGAAATTATAAAAAATAATAAGTTTCAAAATTTATTAATATAATAAATATATATATATACATATACGTACCTTTCCTTTTTCCGATCGATGTTGTCTCAATTTATTCAGAAATTGAGGTGTGCTGACATACGGTGGAAGAGCCGCTAAAATGTCTTCTTCTCTCATATCAGGATCAGAGCCATAAGTTTTAACCAAAGAATTATGGTTGCTCCTCCAGAGTTTGTTCAGCCTACCATTGATATAAGTTTGTGCAGCTTTGCTTCCACTTAAATCATATTCAGCCTACATATTCAAAACTTATAAGTTTTGGAAAATTAATAAATTATTAAAAAAATATATATACTTACAGTTAATATTTTTAACGCGTCCTGAAAATTTTGTTGTGGTTGATGACGCCACTCAATGTCGTACGGGAAGAGAGTATGGTCTTTTGCTAAAAGAGCCATTCTTGTCGTTAATTTCTTCGCCATTTCTTCCGTCGCTTGGTTTGTGTTGTCAAACATTACCTTCTATTTCGTACCTTTTTCTGGATGGTTATGGGGGTGGTCTTTTGTGCGACCACGACCCTTCTTCTGTGGAGGCACATTCGATGTGGATGGTCTCGCATCTAATTAATTTACATATTTAAGAAATAATTTTTTATATAAATAATGATAATATTTAAAATATAAATAATAAACTGACCACTTGAACTGGACTCTTCAAAAGAGCGACGGAATGTAACCATCGTCAGTGCCATGAATGGTGTGATAACACCGAGCAGAACGAAAAAAGTAAACATAATATGAAATATTTAAATTTGAAAATAAAATTAGTTATTTTAAATACATAGCCAGACACCCGTATTTATCCTAAAAATTAAATTTTTTTATCGAATTATAATTAATTAGATAAAAATTAATTGACTATTACAATATTAGTTATAGTTCAATTAATATGAAATTCAATTTTTTTGGGAAAATCTAGCTAATTATTGAACTATTCCGAATCCATTTCATAAACGACTTTCTTCGGAGTTGCTGGTTGCGGAACTGGAGGGGCCGGTGCTGGACGAACAGGTGCCGGCGGTGCGGGATAGGCCGGTGCTGGACGAACAGGTGCCGGCGGTGTGGGATAGGCCGGTGCTGGACGAACAGGTGCTGGTGCTGGATCAACCGGAAGATAAAACCGGAAAGCATCTTGGGGATTGGGTGGTAGAGCCCTCCTACGAGGTAATTGCTTCACTCTACGTGACATTTCTTAAAATCTAAAAAATTAATTAATTAATTAATTTATTATTAAAAATGAATAATTAAATAATCATTCATTTTTAAACAAATAATATTTTTATTAATTAACAAATTTAATTTCTATAATTATTCATTAACATTCAATTTAATTTCAATTAATTAACATTTATTAACAAATAATTAGCAAATTAATAATTTTTAGTACAATTTAAAATCATTCAATTTCATAATTATTCATTAACATTTCTATAATTTCATGCAAATTAATTAATCATTATTAATTCAATTTAAAATCATTCAATTTAATTATTATTAATTAATTAATAATTTTATGCAAATTAATCATTATTGATAAAATTTAAAATGATTCAATTTCATAATTATTAATTAACAATTTAATAATTTCATGCAAATTAATTATTATTAATAGAATTTAAAATCATTCAATTTAATAATTACTAATTAACAAATTTATATTTACATGCGTGCAAATTAATTAAATATTTTTAAAACAAAATGATTAAATAAACATTTATAATTTCATACCGCAATAGAGCTTAATTCAATCTAAATTTTTGGATTCTTGATTTTTCAAAACCTACATCAAGTCAACAACACAATAATTTAATTAGTTAATTAAAACATTATATAATTTATTTATTTAATCAAATCAATTTATAAATTATTTAAAAACAATCAATTAAATAATTAATTAAAACATTTATAAACAGTAAATTAAATAATTCATAAATTATAATTCCAATCATGCAAGTTTGGATGGTAGAGCCCTCTTAAGAGGTAATTACTTCACTCTACGTGGCATTTTTAAAATTTAAATTTTTAATTACTTAATTAATTATTAAACAAATAATTAATTAAATAATCATTCATTTTTAAACAAATAATAATTTTATTAATAAAAACAATCAATTAAATATTTATTACATAAGAATTATTTTATAATTTAATGCAAATTTTTCATTATTTAAAACAATATGTTAATTACTTATTTAATTAATTAAAACTTCGTTTTAATTATTTTAAAAAAGTAAATAAAATATTTTTTTAATTAATTAAAACAAAATAATATAATATTTCATGCAAATTAAATAATATTTCATTTTAATTAAAACAAAATTATTTCATTCAAATAATTCATTAATAATTTATTTCATGCATATTATTTATTTCATGCATATTTATTTCATGCAAATTATTAGTTTCATGTAAACTTAATAATTTAAATTAAATAATTTAAATATATATGATTAAAAATTTATTTTTAACATTATAATTTAATATTCATTAAAATTTGATTAATATTCAATAATTAAATAAATAATTTTAATATTTACCGTAATATAGCTTAATTACTTCAATCCGAAATTTATACGAATTCACGATTTCACAAAACCTACAACAAATGGACAACACAATAATTAATTAAAAATATATTATATAACTTTTGTAAAAACAGTAAATTAATTAATTAAAATTAAATCAATCATAAAACAATCATAAAACAATCATAAAACAATCATAAAACAAGAAATCAATAACAAAAGAAATCAATAAAACAATCATAACAACATAATGATAACCAATATAAACATAATAAACAATCACAACAATATAAACAATATAATCAATAAACACCAACATAAACAATATAGACACCAACAAAAACAATATAAACACCAACAAAAACAATATAAACACCAACAAGTACATATAAAATGGTGGTAGGATGTCTACTATCGAATCAATAACAAGAAATCAATAACAAAAAAATTCTAATCACACCATTCGTATTTCTTTGATTATTACAAAATCGAGAAAGAATTGATTTCTTGGGCACTTCTAATCTTATTGATTTTTTTGTAATAAACACCAATCAAAGGGATTACTAACCATCTTAAATTACTAACCATCAATAACAAAAAATCATTAACAAAAAATTACAGTACATATACAAAATCGAAAATAATATAGGAACCCTAAAAATCATTCAACAAAACCATCTTAAATTAAGGAAATTATAAACATTCATACCAAGTAAGATGAAATCAACCTATAAATGAAATCAACAAAATACAAATGAAATCAACAAAAATGAAATCACAAATAATAATCAACAAATAATAATCAACACAAATGAAATCAACAAAATAATTAACCAAACCCATAAATGAAATACCTACACAGTCGGCGATGATGGAGACGGCGAACACCGGCGGGCGAACACACGGCGATCGCGATCGGAGGAGGAGTCGGGAGTCGGCGGCGAAATCAGACAGCGTGGGAGTCGGGAGACGGCAGCCGGCAGCACTTCAAAAACAGACAGACGCGTTCTGTCTGGATTTGGGGTTTTTAATAAACCCCAAAACTTACATGGCGGATTTCCGCCATGTAAGTACACTTAAGTGCCGCCAGCACTAAGGTGAAAGTCTGCCCAATCGAAATTTGGGCGGGCTTTTTCCGCCCGAGTCCCCGAATACTTAACATGGCGGACATCCGCCATGTTAAGTCAATTTAATCGGGTAATCGAGCTGAAAATTGGGGGCCATTCGAAATTTTGGGCAGGATAGTTTAGATGGCGGATTTCCGCCATCTAAACACCGCCATCGAAAGTAATTTCGAACCGCCGTCGAGCCAAAACTTTTCCTCGGCGGACTCGATGAATAGATGGCGGACATCCGCCATCTAAACAACTGGATTATTGATGGCGGATTTCCGCCATCTAAAGACCGCCATACAAGGTCCTTTTTTTTGTAGTGCGTCTATGGACTAAACAGTGATGTGAAAAAAGATGAGGTTAAGAGGTTTGTCAAGAAATTTAAATTGGATCTATTTGGTCTGGCCTATATGAGACCAAAATTAAGAAGGTCAACTTTGCGCATTGCAGTAAGATATTTGGACAAAAATTCTCGGTGATGTCGAATAGGGTCAATGAAAAAAACCCAGAACAGAACTCTATCTGGTTGGTATGAGATGTGAATATTTGGGAGATTGAGAGCACCATCTTGCACGATTAATTCATACACTGCTTTGCCAAAAACAAAGGGGGGTGGGTTAACTATACATGTCACACTAGTGTATAGCTCAACCGACTACAAAAAGAGGGATAAACTGTGGGACGAGCTGATAAAACTAAATAGAACGATTATTGGGCCATGGATCCTTCTGGGTGACTTCCCTACCCTGTCAAAAATAGAGAAGACAGGGTAGGAGAACATGTCAGAGTCTCTATGCCAAACATAAGGAGATTCAACCAAACAATAGACAATGCATGTCTCCAAGAGATTTTCATTCTAGGTAACTCAACAACATGGACAAATAAAATGGTAGGAGAGCATAGGATCAACAGTAGGATCAATAAGGGGTTTGGGAATGTTGAACTCTTTAATCTATGACCCGATATGAGGTTGAACAGCGACCCTGAAGGCACATCCGACCACCGTAGTTTAACCATCGATCTTAGGAACGTTCAAGAGAAAAAAATCCTTTCAGGTTTACCAACTCATAGCTTAGAAAAGAAGAATTACAAGGGATAGTCAGAAATGCTTGGCCCGAGACGATGTATAGGGACGGGGACGAGAATTTTCCTACTTCGGTTAGAAAAATCCTCCGGGTAGCGGGTACGGGGACGGGGAATCTCACCCCTATTTATTATGATTTATGGACTCATATCACATTATGTTTCTAAGTTTATTATACAGGTAAATAACCCAAGACTTACGCGAGTTATAACAGAGAAGCTTGGGGTGCAAACTTCAATAGTTTCGATTGAAAATTAAACTACATTGGGCTAATTCGATATAGGCCGCATACTGAGCCGAATCAACAAATAATTAATATTGTAAAATAAATATAATAATCGTTAGTTGATTATACATGTAATGATAGTTAGTTGATTCAATTAGCTGTTAATGTAGTTAATGATAGTTAGTTGATTCAATTAGTTGTTAATGATAGTTAGTTGATTTAATTAGTTGTTAATGATAGTTGATTCAGTTAGTGTGAAGGTTGATCCTTGGTAAAACATCTCAGATATTGTTCCAAACATATATTTACAACTTTCGATTGTCAGAGTTTTTCCATGGAAGAGAAAAAGATGTCTGGAGCACACCAGGGTTTAAGACCCACTATGTAAGAACGATGAGGCATAGATCGTTTTGGGAAATATCGAGTCAGTCTTCAAAGGTTGTTGAAAGCCTAAACGATCGTAAGATCACGTGGTTGGATCAATGCGGAGGGTGTGAGGTGGATCGTATGTTATCACACTCTTTTTTTGTGTTAAAATTTATATATTACCAGATAGTTTTTTTACCAGATATATTACCAGATAGTTTTTTTATAGGTCTGGATTGGATCCGAGTCCATATTTTCCTTCACCCAGATCCGGCTCAGATCTGGACCAACTTCATGGGTCCGGGTCCGGATCTAAGCCAGCCCAAACCCGTCCCATTTACACCTCTAATTACATAGGTTTTTATTAAAAAAAAAGTAAAATATTAGTTTTTTGGTTATTCGAATCGAATTTAGTCGAATTCGGATATGGAATTTGAAATTCGAATAACAATCGGACGAATTCGGATTATCCAGATATTAAACGAATTCGAATACAGGGGTATCTAGTGTAATCTATTAATATAAATTATCATATCAAATCACATCAAATAATAGCAATAACTCCTAATTGATGATATGGAAATATGATTCAAGAAGATCCATAAATATGATTCCCTCCCTAACTCATTCTCTCAATATATATATATACACCAGGGATCAGAGACGGCCGTCCGTATCATGCGGCCGTCGACGGTAAGGTTACCTCCACCTCTAACTTACAACTGTGATTTGTGAAAACTAAGGGCAAACATGAAACCTCCACCTCCACCATTTGCCGATGGTTCTATAAAACTATCTGATTTCATGTTGCAGTTCCAAGCTGTGAACGATCGGTGACATTTGGAATTTCAGAGCGGAGATGGCGTGTTTGTCCCCTTTTCTACCGATGAAATCGAAAACCTCGTCTTTCTTTCGTCGGTATACTGGAACGCCGTTCGATCAGCAGAGACTCTCGATCTGATCGTCCAAAGCTACGACGAGGTAATTCCAGATTCCGATTCTTTTGATGTTCTCGTAAAAGAACGATAAGGTACCCTTTACATTTGAATTTGCCAGTGTCACCATCACTTCTTTTTCGACAGATATCTCCCGGAGCAACTTCGATAATATTGGATTCACATATTCGTCGGGGACGACGGTTGGATTCTTTTGTAACGACTTCACTTTGCCGTAAGGACCTGCTTTTGGACCCTTGTCGGAGAAAACCAACAGCTGTTTTTCCGCCTCGTCTTTGCTTTCCACCAAAGCACGTAACTTCAAATTCAGCTCCGATGCTTGCTTCTTTAATCCTGCATTTTTCTCAGACAGCGCTGCTATCTGCGACCTTAAATCCGCGACATTTGCAACCGATTCACACGAAGATCGATCCACGACCTAAATTACAGAAATCGATAAAATCGCGTGCGATTTTCGTGGATCAAATCGAAAAGGAAGAAGAAGAAAAGTGAAAATTCATACCAGAGAAGATCGAACATTGCGGGCAGTCTGTAGAACTTTGCCGTCGATGTAGAATAGCCCGTCGGGATATAGATAGGCGAGAACACACCCGATCTGAACACCGATCACGATCGCCTTGGTGACTCTGAATCGGAGTGATGTAGACAGAGTTCCGAGTTGTGATCGCGGAACACTTTTATGTTACGATCGCTGAACCGATCGTAGACAGAGTTCCGAGCCCCGGAACCGATTGCAGTTCAACGGAGCCACTCTTTCACTTTTGGACGATCGGTGATGTTGCAGTTCCGTCTCCAAAAGTGTCGGTGATGGACCTTACTGCTCGGAACTGCAACCCGTCGCGAAACATCCGCTGGTCATCGCGATTGCAGTTCACCCGAGGAACACCCGCTGGTCATCGTGAACTGTAACACATCGGGATTCGAACGGACGGCCGGATTGGAGATCCGCAAAAGCGACCGTCCGAACAAGGGGCCGTCCCAGAATCGCGCCGTATATATATATCCACCAATTCATATCAATATCTTCACAGAAAAAAAAATAGATTTCAATTGCAATATCTTGAAAATGCATTTCACCAAGTGTTTTTTCATACTCTTTGTAGTTATTGGTGTTCTCACCAACGGTTCGGCAAGAGCAACAAGAGAAGCTATGTTTGGAATGGAGAAAACTGGAACGATCAGCGGTACTTAGGAGGGAGATGGAGATGAAGTTGAAGTGAAGGAAACTATACGAACCCATGAAGATCCAGTGATTTGTCAGAATGGAGGATGTAGAGTGCTTGGTAAGTGTGTAATATGTCCATCAGAAACAGCAACGGTTGGAGAAATAGCTTGAATGAAGTTGAATTTCGTGAGGAATTCGAAACAGTAATCGATGTTTGATTGAAATAATCCAAAAGATTAATGAATTCAGATAGATAAATCCCCCAATTCCATTTCCATATACAATTTGAAGTTTTTTGTTCAAAGAAATTGATTTTAAATAACTCGTGCAAAATCTCTTTAATCATACTGTTGGTGTGCGAGCTCGCCGGATCAAGCTTGTCGACCTAACCTATTACAAGTGTTATTCCTCCGATTGTCATCCCCCTCCCCTGATTCTGGGCCTCATGGGTCAGCTGGCCCACCTGCGCCTTCGGGCCCATTCGTGCGTCTGGACCTCGAAGGCCGCTCGTTCGGTTCATGGTACCAACAGTACTCCCCCCTTCCTCGATGGGCCCGGGCTCGGGGGCCGTCTGTTCGTGCTTGGCCTCCAACATCCCCTCTTTACTAGTCTTAAAGACTCCTCGAGGTTCGAGCTACCCCCCTTCTCCCCTCTTATAAATAGAGCGCTCGCTACTTTGGTTTCTCATTCCTTCCTTCTTTCGCAATGAGCATCCAGAATATTCTCGAAGAGTATGGCCGCGAAGTGCAACTCTAGCACGCCGCGTGGGCTATGTGTCTGCTGTCGCCCGCTGATGTCCCCAATAGCGTGGCCTTGGCTGAGACTCAACGTCTCAACGCTGTGCTGATCGACGTCCACCGCCGTCTCTCTCAGATCCGTCGCTCCGATCTCCTTGCGAGCCGGCCTGTTGTCGGCCCTCCTGATGCCGCTCCTACTGCTGCCTCGGGCTCCATTGGGACCTCGCACGCCTTTCACGCTCACGGCACGATTGCGGTTCCTGCTGCTGCTCCTGCCGAGGCTACCGGCCGCCGTCGTCGGTCGCGCGGCCACCATCGCTCCCGTGGGTCCTCGTCCCTTCCGGCTACTGACCTACGTCATTTCTTGTCGGGGTCCCCGAAGTCGGGCCGTTAGGCCCGCCCTGGAGCTATTCGCGCCCACTCCCATGCCCTCTAGGGTGGTGGGCTTGCCTTCGTGGGGCGGCGCCCGGGATGCCCTGACGCCCTCTTTTATTCTCTTTACTTGCTGTATTCATACTTTGTTGTTTTTTTTCTTTTTTTCCCCGCCGTACCACCGGCTATTGTAACCCTTTCTTTGTTTTAGTACTATGCCTTTTCTTCGTTTTTTCATGTTTCGCGTTTTGCTTTCGCCCTTGCGTGTTGGTGCAGTTTTACGCTATTCGGCGTCCTTTGCTGACGTTGCCCGGACCCTTCTCGAGCTTCACCCCCGTTACCAGGGGCAAACCCCTCCTTTGCCGGCGCTCCTCCTTTGTTCCTCCTTCCCCCTTGTCGTGGGGGCCCCCGCTCGTTACGTTGTTTCATTCGGCCCGCCGACCGGGCCCGTAGGGGACCTTGTTTGGATGCCCTAGCCCCGTCCTGCCTGCTCTGTTTGGTCGTTGGACACGCAAGGCTCTTTTCCCGACGCCCCTCTAAGGCCCCGCCGTCCGCGTCGGGCGCTAACCTTCACTCTTCTTCCCGATGGTCTGGGCCGTGGGCTCCCTCGGAGGCTTCCCGGCCCGCCCCGTCCCACCACCTCCAGGTAAACGCGACGCCTCGTCTTCTACTCTCCCCAATCCCTATATAAACTGATGGGGGTGAAACCCGACCAGTACTCCAAGACGCGCAAGCAAGCGCCAAGCGGGGAACTCCGCGGGAAACCGGACCGGAACTCAAGTGTGCAGAGCTCTGCTTCGCTAGGAATTCTTCTTCTCCAAATGACTTGCCTTTAATGAGTGGGGGGTGCCCTCTATTTATAGGGGTTCTTATGGGGGTAATCTGGACATTTGGGCAGTAACCGCCTAACTGCCCAACTGATCAGATT
>LFYR01001219.1:0-88537 GCA_001185155.1 Zostera marina
AGGGTGTTATAATAATTAATAAATATATGTATTATAATAATTTTTCTATCCAATATATTTTTAACTAAAAAATTTAATTAATATAATTTAGATATATAAAAAAATATTAATTTGATGTAGTTTTATAAATATTTACGAAAATGCCACTGGCGCATCTGAGCGCATATGCTCAGATGCTCCAGGTGGCGGCGCATCGCGCAGAGGCGCATCCGGAACCTTGACTTGAACTAATCAGACCTCTCTTAATTAAAGATAATACAGATTTAAAATTAAGATGTCCTGGACGACAATGCCACACCTCACTTGACACTTTTGATTTCTCCACCATAGAAACTTCAGGTGGGTGTTTTATTGAGAGTGACATTGAATAAAATCCATCCTCCTCTTGATCCACAGTGAGAACCTTCTTAGTTTCCCGATCCATGACCTTGGATTGCTGTTCATTAAATTCAATAGCCACATGATTATCTTTACAAATTTTTTTGACAGATATGAGGTTCCTGTTAGCATCTGGAACTACTAGAACATCATTAAGAATAAAATCAGATCCTTGACAAGAGAATTCTGCTCTTCCCAAGTGAGTAATCTCCATACCTTCACCATTGGCAGTCCTAATACATTCAGACCCTGTATATGGACGTATAGAGTGGAGATTTATACCTGATTGAGTCACACTAGAGTTTGCTGCCGAATCCTGATACCACCTAGCATTTCCCCCTGAACCAGATCTGATCATGTTGGCAGAAGGAGTTTTGCTGTCAGAGTACTGACCAGGACCATTGGGAGACAGTGTTCTGCGATGATCCGGAGGAAAACGGGAGATATTAATCCTGTTGTAATAATTCTTCCCGAAGCATTTTGGCGATAGAAACCAGGAGATTTTGCAGCCGCATTGACCTCGGAATGAAGAGAAGTAGCATCCTTCTTTAGTTCCAGGTCATGATCCAGAATTAATTGTTGGAATTCTAGGAACTTCATGTTGTGATCAAACCTCGTGGTGATAGAGGTTTTGAAAGACTGGAATTCTGATCCAAGACCTCCCAATGTGATGAGAATCACTTGTGAATCCTTGAGAATTTCTCCAGCACATGATAGTTGATCTCTCATCAACGTTATTTTCTTCAAGTATTCAATCATTGTTAGGTTTCCCATCTTGATTGTTTGAAGATTTTGCCGCAGGTGTAGGAGACGAGTCTCTGAACCTGATGCAAAAAGAGATTGGAGCGTAGTCCAGACCTCTGCAGAAGTTTGAAGAGCAGCTACCTGCGGCATAATCGATGATGATAGCGAGGTGTAGATCCAGCTTCTGATAAGTGAATCTTGCTGATCTTCCAGGGAATCTGCCACGATAGTGACTTTCCTATCAACATAGCGAGTGAGATTGAATCCCTTCAGCATGGTGGCGAACTGAGCGGACCAGCTGAAGTAATTTGTATCGTCGAGAACGATACATTTTGGAGTCTTCATGTGCAATATTGTTGCTGACGATTGTTGATTGCCGGTGGTTGCGGAAGCTGAAGATTGACTGACCGATGATACCATATCAAAGATATGAATTGAAATGAGAGTTGGTAAAGATTGGCAATGAAAACCGTGATCTGCATTAGCCACAGCCTATTGAATATACAGGCTGGGAAAAGTAGATCTCAACTACCATGAGGTAGTGGATCAGTACAATATAATAATAGAAATAAAGTGAAACAGTAAAGTAATTCTACTTTAACTAATTAGAGCAAATAATTGTATTTACTCTAATATTTACTTTAACACCCTGAATTACTAGTGGACAGAAAATAAAATATGGTGGGGTTGATGGAGTAGTTTCCCACCTCATCGATCTACTCCTATTTGGCTTGCATTCTTAGTGATCAAGTAACTAAGAGCTAAGCCTCAGGAGGTTGTCTCCCAAACCTGCATAGTAGTTCTCTGCATTTGTGAGTCACAATCCTTCTTAAAGATTTCAGTTCTAAAAGAGAGACTGGATTCCTTAATAATTTCCAGAAATATCATTTCTGGTCTGAGAGTGTGCTGACTCAGTCTTCTATTTCTTTCGGACCAGATGTGCCAAGTGAGTCCTCCAATTGCATTCCAATGGAGGCCCCATGGAGGTGAATGTGATTGATGTGTTAGTTTTTGGCAAGCTTCAATCACGTCTCCTATTCTGATATCAGTATTTAGGTGTTGGGACTGGTGAGTTTGTTATTTTCCACAAGGCATGATTGAGAAATTCAGCGAGGCTTAAGAGGAGATGTCTGGTGTTGCCATGTTGCTGCAGATAAAAAATAAGTGACTAATGGTTTCGTCTTCCTGTCCACAGACGAGGCAAGTTGGCTGGATTGGGACCCCCCAAACGTAGAGCATTTGTAATGTTTGCAGAGATATAATTGATTTGGTGACATCATAAAATACTGTTTTTTCTATAAAATAAGATTCCATTAATTGCAAACACTATTAAGGTTGTTGGAGATCCAGGGTTCGAGTCTCAGTGTATGTATTTTAATTTTACTTTGGAATATGATTGGATCCTTAAGTTGGCACATATGAGCAGAAAGAAATCGCAGATGGAAACAACATACTCTCAGACCACCAGAAACAGTGCTAAAGGAGGTAATTAAGGACATCAACATATCTTTCAAGCACGAGTACTTCAAGAAATAACTGTTGTCACCCCTTGGAGACTAGCACAATGCAAATATCACAATATCACAATATCTATATTTATATTTTATGCTTATTTCCATTGTATTTTCAGGGCAATGCCCTTCATTTTTCATCAAATGAAAACATTTAACAGCTTAAAAAAAGATTCCATTAATTGGAGTAGGCAAAGCCCAAATGTGTTACGGCAATAGGGAAATGAGCAAGGTCATTGTTAATCTCTTTCTTATATGGATTAATACCAGCATATTTGCATGGTATTATTGCCTCAAGAGGTTGACTCCCAATCATTCAGCACATTTAGCTCGATCTGAGTTGGATTGGGCATCTTGAAGATAACAGCATTAAAGAAAATGTTAACATTTCTGAATAAAATACTGGTTAAGATAAATAAAATGCATATATTTTTTTAGAATCTCTCTTGAGTCTCAACTCTCTATGTACCATTTATAATTTAGTTCATTGTATTGAATTATTGATGTAAATAATGATGTTTATCTACACAGTCCGCAAAGGATCAACTAAATATTATGGGCCCAGTTATTCTGAGTGGGATATTACGATCCCTTGATGTCAATGCCAACAATGACCCAGGTACATTGCAGTCAAATGAAATTTCTTTCATTTCTCTCTTTGATATCTATTGTCCTGAATTTAATTTCTCATCATATTTATACTATTTTTTACAGAGGTTAATCAGATAGTTTCTAAAGACGTCAAAAGCTTTGCATATCAAGCTATTGGTTTACTTGCAGTTCGCTTGCCTCACCTTTTCAGGCATGTGTAGTTTTTGGCATCTATTTTCCCTTTACATTTCTTTCACTAAAGATTTAAAATGATTTAATTGGCAGAGAGAAAACTGATATGGCAATGCGTCTTTTTAATGCTCTGAAAGTGGAGGATCAATCTCTACGTTTTACCATTCAGGAAGCAACAATTACCCTTTCCGTAGCTTACAAGGTATACTTCCTGTTTTTTACTGTTTTTTCTGCTGGCTGAATGCTTAAGACATAGTAGGCAATAGTCACAGACTCATGTGGGACCAATTTGCAGCTCGAATCTGGTCCCATATGCCAACTAAGTTTTCCATCATGTCATGGAAAATTAAAAATGATCATCTAAAAATCTTAAGCAAGCTACGACATTAGGGAGTTCAGAGCCCATTCTTATGCCAATTGTGACTTACTGGTTCCCAATTTCTTAGGAGTAAGCGTAAATGGGTAATATATGTGTGATTTATTTGCATTATTCCATCAGCAGTAGACCACTTCCTCTTCTATCGCTGATCTCCTTATGGAATAAATCTCAATTCATGGTTTAAAAAAGCGAAAAGCTCCTCCACTTTTTATGAGGTACCTGTAAAAATATATATAATCTATATAAATATATATAAAACTCGTTTTGGGAGCTGTAGGATTGTAGGAATATAGGAATGAAATAAATGAAGGTGTAAAAGTTTTTGTTAGAGTGTGGAGACGTTTTGTTAAGTGGGCTAATTAGAATTAGAATAATTATAATTATAATGTAGACCTTTTTATGAGCCATTAGAATTAAATATGATTAATTCTGTCAAATAGGCTTTAAGCCTTGTGGTGAAGCACTGAATCTGCTACCAGGGCTCGCGGTGGTGCGAGGTGATGCCGGAGGCTCTGGAGTCCACGACGCAAGCTCTACGTCAAATACCTGCAAGTAGAGAATAGGCGATTCTAGTGAGAATCGGCGATTCTCTTAGTGATGCTCTGGTGAGAGTGGAACTTGTGTTGTGTCTTTGAGTGTCCCCTTGGGACCCTTTTTATAGGGTCTCGGAGGGCACGATCAAAGGCGGACATCGTGCCTATTGCCATATATGGGTGCATTTATGGCGTTGGCTGACGGCGAGTAACGGTCGTAAATCGGCGATTCAGGTATGGAAATCGCCTATTTAGGGCAAACTCGCCGAGTTTCAAGGGGCGAAATATGCAGTCTACCATACTGCCGATCTGAGCCCTAACTCGACGATTTGACCTTAAAATCGGCGATTTGGTAGTCCAATCGCGATTTACGGGTTAACTCGGCGATTTGGACGATGAACTTGTTCCGCACTGTGGGAGCCTTCCGGAGGTCCGGCGTAAAGCGACGGAACCCTAGTCCTTGTTGAAAGTCGTTGCTGGGAGTGACCGTCGTAATCAGACATGTCTCACCAGTACTCCCCCCTGAAGAGAGCACAAGAAACATGCGTGTATCGCCAGTACCCCCCCCCTCCAAGCAAGGTTGTGTGTGTGATCCGCATCAAGGCTAAAGCGATAAGATGGGATCGAATCATTCCGCCCACAGTGACGTAATGACCCTGTATTCATTAAGGCCTCAACGACAAAATGGATTGATTCTGGTCGAACCGACATAATCTAGTTTTAGGCCAACAGAACTACGTGTTTATAGTCTAACCCTGATCAAAAACGACTTTTGCTGTGTTTATCAAGGCCGGAGCGACAAGATGAGAGAATTATCAAGGCCGAAGCGACAAAATAATTCCCGGTCCATTAATGCCGAAGCGACAAAATGGATTCGATTTTGACCGAAGCGATATAATCTGATTCCGGCCGAAGCGACAGAATCGAGTTCTAGCCACAGCGATAGAACTAATGTTTATAGTCCACCCTGATCAAGAGCGACTTTATGTCCGCAACGACGGTGAACCTATCAATGCAAATAAACGGAATGATGGGTTGAGACCATTAAGGCTAAAGCGACAGAATAATCTTTGGTCTATCAAGGCCAAAGTGACAAGATAGACCTGATTCTGGCCGAAGCGACAGAATTATACCTGCAAAAAAGAAAACATCCTGCAAAACAACTAGATCAGTCTAAAACACATATTATTATTGACCAATTGAACTTACCGTGCGATTTTACCTCTCGTGATATTCTCCTTTTGCTCGAACGAATCCTTGGTAAATCTGGCCGAAGCGATAGATTTTTTTTTTTTTTTGAAGCAATTAAATTTCATTAGAATAAGGCTAATGCCAAGTTTACAAAATAGAGAATAGGAATAAAATAGAAGTAAAAAAGAAATGAGCAAAATGCTCATTGACTCTCTCCCATTAGCTATGTAGTCTAGTTATACAGTAACTAGATACGCTGCCTCAGAAGGTTGGTCTCCCATACTTCCATCATAGATATCTCCAAAGGGTGACAACAGCTCTTCTTGTAATACACTGAATCAAAGGAGAGACTGATGTCTTTAATGACCTCCTTAAGGACTACCTCAGGAGGTCTACTAATGTGCTGCCTATACCTTTTATTTCTTTCCGTCCATATATGCCACGACAAGCACCCAATAGCATTCCATATTAACCCCCAAGGGGGGGAGTGGCGCGTAATCTTTTGTGCTGCTTCCGTCAGATCCCCCAATCTAATATCTGGACTTGATTGGGTAGGAACTGGAATATTCATTATTTTCCAGAAAGCGAAATCCAGCTGTTCCGCCAACGAAATTAAGAGAGATCTGGAATAAGAACAGTTAAAGAAAAGATGACTCCTAGTTTCATCTTCCAGATTACACAATAAGCAAGCAGGAGGTACTTGTACTCTCCAATTTCTTAATTTCCTGAACGTGTTTAGATGATCCTATTTCACCCTCCACAAGAGAATAGAGAATTTTGTCGGCATCTTCGACCAAATTCCCTCAGCTAACATGTTTTTATGCTTTCTATCTCTAATACTTTCCACTATTCCCCCCAATTTATTTACCGTGCTCATATTTGACGACTTCCAGCCGGAGCGACAGAAGTGTCGGGAGAGTTTGTGTTACTCTCCCCCGAAATGTGACGAATTCTGGCCGAAACGACAGAAGTGTCTGGAGAGCTTGTGATACTCCCCTCCGAAATTTGACGATTTCCGGCCGAAACGACAGAAGTGTCAGGAGAGCTTGTGATACTCTCCCCTTTAATACTTGCATAAAAATGTGTCATATTCTGGCTGAAGTGGTAGGAGTGCCGGAGAGAGTTTGTGATACTCTCCCCGAATTGCGACGACTTTCGAAGCGACAGAAGTGTTGAGGAGAGTTTGTGATACTCCCCCGGAATTGTGACGACTTTTAGCCAAAGCGACAGAAGTGTTGAGGAGAGTTTATGATACTCTCCTCCAAAGATGGGCGAGACGACTTCCGGCTAGGTTGACAGAAGCGTCGGAGAGAGTTTGTGATACTCCCCTTGAAATCGTGCCGTTGTGACAGATTTTTGAGTTATGTTTTGGATGTTTGTCTGAAGCGACAGAAGTATTGAGGAGAGCTTGTGATACTCCCCCCGAGAATCATGTCAACATGACAGATTTGAAATATTGATGTTTCCGTCTGAAATAACGGAAGTATTGGAGAAAGCTTGTGATACTCCCTCCGAGAATCATGTCGATGCGATATATCCTTTGGGAATGAATGAAATAATTTTTCGAAATATTTTGATTATCAATGAACTATCTTTTGTCTTTTCATTGTTAATTTTCCATATAGATCTTCTTTAAATTGTAACCTAGGTTCGAAACTAGATTCACAAGCCGTAACTTAGTCACTCTGGACGTAAGTTAGACTCTGCTAACCCTCGCTTAGCCACTCTTGACGTAAGCTTGGTCGTACGAATCGTAGTTCAGTTATCAGTTAAATTTGCGGATCTTTACCCGGACCCGTTTTAGGGAAAGCGCTAAAAAAAACACCCCTCCAAGCACTTAAAGCGTCGTTTTTTAAAACATGATGACATGACCCCAATAACTTTAAAAAAAGCTCTATTAAATTCATCTGAGCCAGCGACCCTTTCTGAGTTGACGTACATATCTACATCTTTGATCTCCTCAGTGTCGAGGATGCATACCAACTATCAGCTTGCTTTTTCAGTCACCTTCCTTGGGAAGATTCAGGGGTTCAGGCTTGAATCCCTCAAGGCTCTAGTAAATCTACTACTAAAATGTCCCACATAAGTCAGTTTCTTATTCTCTAGATCTTCAAGGGTCTTCCATCCAGGTCAATTGCCCTTTAAAGTGAATTGGTGGCAACTGGCCATTCAAGCTCTTTCTGCATTTGCATAGATTGAGTTTCCATCCCCAAAAATCAACGAACATGAATCCTTTGCTTCCGAAAGCATTCCTCCCGTGATATTATCTGTTAAGTTCAAACTTTATCTCTTTTTCCTGATCAACATTTTCCTATTACTAAAATCCATATCAAGCAACCTCTGAGTCCTCTATTCTAAGATTCATGCCTCCTTTTTTGGAGCTCATTCTTTTTATTCCCCCCCATTTCTTCAGAGCATTCTTGGTGGCTTTTAGTGACATGCACTCTCTATACATCAAGGTTCCGGATGCGCCTCTGCGCGATGCGCCGTCGCCTGGAGCATCTGAGCATATGCGTGCATATGCGCCAGTGGCATTTTCGTAAATATTTATAAAACTATAGGAAATTAATATTTTTTTATATATCTAAATTATATTAATTAAATTTTTTAGTTGAAAATATATTGGATAGAAAAATTATTATAATACATATATTTATTAATTATTATAACACCCTATAATTCATTGTAACACCAAGGTTTAAAAACCGGTTAATCATTTAGGGGTATTTTCGTAATAATATAGCTCTATAAATGGCTAGGGTTTTTTTAAACTTATAAAAGAGGCTTTTATAAAAAGAAAATAATAAATAACCCAAGAGGCTTTTAAAAAATAATAACGTAATGGGCTGGGCTGGGCCTTCTTTAATACATCTACAACATAAAAAATACTCTATAATAATAATTTATTTAACCACACATTTTTAGTCTCATATCGATAGAATTCAAAAAACACAAAGAAGGTTGGTCTATAAATAAAGATTCATTTTGTCTAAAACAAATATGAAGTCTAAAGAGTGGGAGGAGCTTATATTAAAAATAATATAGCTCTTTTCATGGACCAATGTATAAATTTTTATGCTAAAAATTTATAAGGTCTTAAAATAAATTTTTTTTGCCTTTTTTTTTTAATTAAAACAAAACACTGTTTTAAGTTATTTAAATAACTTAAAACAGGCCTGGATCCGGGTCGGATTTTACCCGGATCCGACCCGGATCCAGCTAAGGGAGATGCGCCTGGCGCATCTCCCTCTGGGGGCGCATCATCGCATATGCGCGCGCATCCGGAACCTTGCTATACATCGGATACAGTCTCATTAAACCCACTGAGTGATTTCACCGTCCACATTGTCACCTGAGTGTAGGCCTATCAATCGGACGAATTCGGTCCGGATACCCCTGTATCCGAATTCGGTTCGAATAACATTTACAAAAAAAATTTTTTTTAAATATTTTACTTATTTTTTATAATAAAAACCCTTATAATATTTTAAACATGTCATTTTAACATATAAATCCAGCACAATATATATTGCACTTATTCGAATTTGGATAATGATCCGAATTCGTTTAGGAGTATTCAAATTCGTTTAGCTTCGGATTGTATTTTAAGTATCCGAATTCGATTAAACCTAAACGAATTCGAAAACAAATTCGAATACAAATTTCGGATATTCATTGACAGGCCTACCTGAGTGGCAAACCATCTTCTGGCTTATGCTCAGGAAATAGGTCAATGGGCATATTTTTAGCTAAACGCCTAAACCCCTATTTAATCTGCAAGCTACATGTTCTATTCCTTTCCTAGTTTCCTTCCATCATACATATAAATCATGCTTTAAGCTTCAGCAAACATTGGCACTTTAGCAAAACAATTTTCTTTGTTGGGCAGTCAAGCAGATCTGGATTCTGGATCACCAACCTTTCTACCAACCACCGCTAAACATTCCAAATCACTGACTTCCTCCAAGTTTCCAGCCAGAACTCCATGTTCCAATCTCTTTGTGCTTTTTTATTTATTCAGTGTTGGTGTTCGTTGAGTTTAAACTCCAACCTCTTGTATATCACTAGTTCATTACTTGTTTGATTGACTCCTACTGTTATGATTCAAGTTTTACTTCTATTTTTTGTGAAATTTATTTTCCATCTAGTTGAAAATCACATGTTTTAATATTTATTTTACAAATGTTTCTTTATAAAATTTACTTTCTTTCATGCTATACAAGACACATGGATTTAGGATGGCCGTGCCTTAATAATTACTTAAGCTCGTCTTTCCGTGAAATTTAGGAAGCTTCAACAAATGTCTTGAAGGAGCTTGAAGAACTTCTGCTTGACAATTCTCGAGCGGTAAGAATATCATGTATTTTGTTTCTACTTTCTACTCTATTCTTATCTTCCCATACATCAATTTCAGAGCCAAAACTCCTGTAATTTTGCACACTGTCCATTTTTAATGAAATTTTTTAGTCCGATAAAAAAAATTGATTAAAAATTGATTTTCTTCTTCTTCTCTATACAATGAACTGCTGGTGATATTTCTCTATTTTTTTTCTTTTTAACTAGAAAAAGCCATTTTTTATCAGATATCTGATTCATCGTCAGTTCCCATTACATCAATTTCAGAGCCAAAACTCCTGTAATTTTGCACACTGTCCATTTTTAATGAAATTTTTTAGTCTGATAAAAAAAAAAATCATTAAAAATTTGTTTTCTTCTTCTTCTGTATACAATGAACTGCTGGTGATATTTCTCTATTTTTTTTCTTTTTCTTTTTACCTAGAAAAAGCCATTTTTTATCAGATATCTGATTCATCGTCACTAGGTGTAATAATATCGTCGCCAATAATATTATTGTCACTTTTTTTACTAGGAACAAAGTGAAGCAAGGTTTTGTGCTTTAAGATGGGCATGCTCCCTTTATGATATGGAGAATTGTCCGAGCCGATTTATATGTATGATTGGAACATCCGATTCTAAATTGGACATAAGGTCTTGGCTATGCCACTTTGAATTTATTTCAAGTTCAATATTACATTCTTGTATGACTTAGGGATATTTTATTCAATATGTTTCTTTATCTGTTCATCATATACAATGTTTTTTGTAAATGATAAATTTCTATCAGATCTAAAACCAACGTAAACAGCAGTAAAAACAAACGAACAGAATGAGCTAATAGAAATACAACCAAAATTAAAGTTTGATTGGGTTTTAAAATACCCTTATTGTTAATAGTTATTTGCCAGGGGTAAGTACTAAACGATAAACAAGAAATGCAATAAGCTAAGTAGATTTACTAATTACTATATTGCCTATCGATTTTTTTTGCAAATGTATATTAGCTAGCTATGCAACTAGCTAAAATATCGGAAACTATTGGGCTCATAGTTTTGTACCTACTAACCATGATATCTACAGTCATACAAAAGCACTATGTAGTATGTACACTTGTACATCTTCATGGTTTAGATCTTTCTTAATGCAACTTTTCTAGTAGAAAAGAGTACTTCTGGTTGATAATTGTATGATTTCCATCTCTCTTATCTGCAATGTTATATTGTTATATACTTCCACTTTTACCTTCTTTTCACTGCGCTGATGAAGTTTGATCTTTTAGATATGAATGTGTGATAAACATTTTAGTGTTTTATTTGTGGGTTTTAAATTATTTGTAATTTCACTAATTTGTCATACTATAAAGTATAAATATTTCTGAAATTTCTAATCATTATGTCTTCATTGATGATGATTTTTACTTATTATTTATTCAAAATTTCAGAGAAATGGCTTTTGAAGGTCTTTCTCTCGTGGAAGATTCCAGACCAAACTCTAGCTTGAAGGGTAATACTAACCTTCCAAAATTGAAAGATATGCTGGATTACATATTTAAGCAACAGCCAAAGTTGTTTGACTCTAGTGTGACAAGGGAACATAATTTACTCTTCCCATCAAAGATGTATTATGCTGTAATTGCTTTTCTGATGAAGTGCTTTGACAAAGATTTTGGGCAAAGTGGATTTTGCATGACACCTGAAACTAATTCTTGTGTAGCAAGACTTTGTCTTTTACTAGAACATGCTATGGCAACTGAAGGTTCTGTTCAGCTACATGCTACTGCTTCTAAGGCATTAGTAACCGTCGGATCTTTTATACCTGAGGTTATTTTGATATTGCATTTAAACTTTAAAGTCACAATTTTATTCAACTTTATTGAAATAAAATATTCCAATGGATCATCTTCTTTTTTGCAATAGTTGATAACGCAACACTATTCTGAACGAATCACATGGCTCAAGCAACTTCTAAGTCATATTGATTCTGATACTCGTGAAGCTATTTCACGGTTATTGGGAATTGCTTGTTCAGCCATTCCTCCTGCAACATCATCCAGTCTGATTACTGAGCTAGTATCCAGTATCAGTACCAGCCAAACTTTGAGGTTTATGTTTGCATACTTCTGCGATCCTATTCGTCAATATATGAATACATTTCTCAAGATAAACTTTTTAATGTTATTTTTTTAGATTTGAAAGTCATCATGGGGCATTATGTGCTATTGGGTATACAGTGGCAGAGTGCATAAAGGCAAATATTGTGAGTTTCAGTCTCCAAAATTACTACTTTGTATGCTACTTTTATTTTTGTTTATAACTTTATATCTTCGTGTCATTCTGTAGATCTCAGACGTGGAACTTCAAAGCACTGTCAGTTTTCTGGTCAATGTCATCGAGTCAGAGGGTGATACATTGGCTTCTGTAGCGATGGAGGCAATTGCTCATATTGGATTACGGTGTTCTTTACCAAAACTTGTCCATAGTTCATTTCCAGGTATGTTATCATTTATTGATAGAATAAAAGCAAAATGAAAGTGGCCTAGAAACCTACAATAATATGACATTCCTCATTTTCTGAGATTTGAATATAATATTACTTTTTTTTTTTTGAAGCAATTAAATTTCATTAAAATAAGGCTAATGCCAAGTTTACAAAAATAGAGTAAAGAAATAAAAATAGAAGTAAAAAGAAATGAGTAAAAAGCTCATTGACTCTCTCCCATTAACTATGCAGTCTAGTTATATAGTAACTAGATACGCTGCCTCAGGAGGTTGGTCTCCCATACTTCCATCATAGATGTCTCCAAAGGGTGACAACATTATTTGAATATAATATTACTGATAACTATAAAAAATCCTTATTTGATTTTGTATATCAAATATATATTTTTATTCCAGAAACAGTTGAAATATTGACAATTTTGGAAGGAAGGTTACGCAAAATACTTTCTGGTGATGGCATTAAAGCTATTCAAAAAACTGTCATATCTCTAGGGCATATTTCTGTGAAGGAAACATCATTTTCGCATATAAATATTGCTCTTGAGCTAATCTTTAGTCTTTACCGTTCAAAGGTGACGCCACTCTCAATTTCTACCTTTGGTTTTTAATGTTATGGATTATTCATTTTTTGCTTATTTATTTTTACTTGAAAACATTGAATTAAGGTGGGTTTTAATGGCAGGTTGAAGATATACTTTTTGCATGTGGCGAAGCTTTATCTTTTATATGGGGTGAAGTTCCTGTAACAGCAGACACTATACTTAAATCAAATTTTAACTCTCTCTCAGAAACGTCAAGTTTCCTTACGAGTGAGCTGTTGGCATCAGAGCTAAAAAGTGGTTGTTTTCTGAGTGTTGATGCTAATAAGGAATCACTTATCATGGCCAGAGAAGTAATTACTAGAAAACTATTTGATTCTCTTCTATACAGCAGTAGGAAAGAGGAACGCTGCGCTGGAACTGTCTGGCTGGTGTCGTTAATTATGTATTGTGGACGCCATCCCAAAATCCAGGAACTGCTTCCCGAAATTCAGGTTTTACTAACTTTTCAATATTTTATTTTTTCATAGAATTAAAGATTTTCAACATTTCGATTTAGTTTTTGACTTTATTATGCCATTTATGGATTCTGTCGTGTTTTTTTTCACACTAAAGATTCACAGTTCTAACCTTAATCTATGATTCTATTCACATCTCCACTATGTTCATAGTACACACCCAGATTCTGAGTAGACAAGAGTAAATATTTTTAGCTAACTAATTACTCCAAGGGATATTAAGATAATGAAGGGCAGTGCCCTGTGTTACATTGGATATAAACAAAAAATAAAAAAATAGGAGATGATAACTGGTTTCCTCATAGACACTTTCCTATCTAGCATTACATCTAGTGATTAAATAATTAGTTGTACTGCCTTAGGAGGTTGGTCTCCCACATCTGAAATGTAGTGTCTTCCAAAGGGTGACAACAGTTTTTCCTATGACTCTCTGGCCCGAAAGAGAAGCTGATGTCCCTAATGAATTTCCCTTTAGTTGCTTTCTCTTTATATATGATTTAAATTTCAGAAGAAATATGAGCAAAAAATGAGATGGTGTTCGTAAAAACAAACGTTAGTCATTTTTATGCATTCAATACTTGGCACAATTTGGCGCTTGGATGAATATTAGAATTTCCAAAATGTTTAATCTTTTCTTTCACCATTGGCATTCTTCCATTTTCTCCCTTTTTTCATTTGTGTCCTTATGGGTTAGTTTTGATAGGGTTTACATTAGAATTATTAGGATTTAAATTTAGTATTGTTTTGTTAATTAGTTACATTTTTATGTTTGCAGGAAGCATTTTCTCATCTTCTTGGTGAGCAGAATGAGCTTACACAGGAGTTAGCATCGCAAGGAATGAGTATTATTTATGAACTTGGTGATTCATCAATGAAGCAGAACTTGGTAAATAATCTTGTTGGTACCTTGACTGGTTCAGGGAAGAGGAAAAGGGTTGTTAAGGTACTTAAATTTTACACTTTTTTTTAATCATTTACCTATTCCAAGTTAGCACATGTATAAAATTCATCAACAGTTGACAGAAGACACTGAAGTTTTCCAAGAGGGTGCTATAGGTGAAAATCTTGGTGGTGGGAAACTTAGCACATACAAAGAACTATGCAGCCTTGCTAATGAAATGGGGCAGCCAGATTTAGTCTATAAATTCATGGATCTAGCTAATTATCATGCTTCTTTAAATTCAAAGAGAGGTGCTGCTTTTGGATTTTCAAAGATTGCAAAACATGCTGGTGATGTACTTAAGCCACATTTAGGTTCGCTGATCCCCAGACTTGTTCGTTATCAGTATGATCCTGATAAAAATGTGCAGGTACACAGTCGTCCCAACTTCTTTCAAAGTTTATTTCAAAAAAAACTTCTTGTTAAAACAATTAGACGTTTAATATTGACTGCCTTTTTTAATGGTAAGTTTTATTGGGAAAAATGAAGAAAAATCACAACCAAGGCACAAAATTATTTGAATTTTGAACACGTGAGAGTTAGCTCAAAATCACTATTTAGTCTTGACTCTCAACTATACTATGTGCACCAGTGCACCCCCAGATTAAGTCCAAGTGAGAAACTACTATATTCTAGGGTAAATGCTATATTCTTAAGAGCTCTTTAAGAAAAGCTGAAGTTCACAATTGGAAGAGAGAAGAGACTACTATGCAGGGTTGGTACATAGTTACTTACCGCTATGTGTAAATGCTATATAGGAGAGAGTTGACGGGACACCCATCTCCCGTTTTATATGTTTTTTTTTCATATTGTAATCATGGGCAATGCCCTTCATTTTTTTTAATGAAAAGTGAAAACTTTTATTTCATACTAAAAAACTACTACTATATTCTAACTAAATCAGAATTTAGAATTAATTGCTATTATTCCAATGGATGAGTGAGAGTAAATCCCTGTGAGAATGTTTCCGATAGTCTTCCAGCAAACCTTAAAGAAATTGCCATTGGGAAGAACTAGCACTATATCCTTAATCTGTTGCATACTTGGCTATTGTGTCAACTATCAAGTAGTCAATTGTAGACCACTTACTAATTGTCATTTACTCGTTTAAATGTTCATCTTTGATTAATAAAGATTAAAACATTAGTTTGTGTTTTTGGAAGCTTGAGCTTTAGTTTTTATGTCACTAGGATTCAATGGGACACATCTGGAAGTCAATTGTAACTGACTCAAAGCAAACTATTGATGCCTATTTTGATCCTATCATCGATGATTTACTGGTTCAATCTAGTTCAAGATTTTGGCGTTCGCGGGAAGCTTCATGCCGAGCTATTGCTGATTTGATCCAAGGAAGAAAATTTTATCAGGTGATGGTAACTTGATTCAGTTTTTTTGACTGTTTGCAAATCATCTACAATTTTTTTTAAACGTTGTGAATAATCTTCATATATCAGAACTTGCTATTTTATGTTTTCAGTATTTTACTATTTTTTAAATTTTTACTGTATACTAACTATACTACTATATTTCATTATTTTTCAGGTATCAAAGCATTTGAAAAGAATTTGGATTGCAGCCTTCCGTGCTATGGATGATATAAAGGAAACTGTACGGAATTCTGGTGATAGTTTGTGTCGTGCTGTTAGTTCCCTTACAACCAGGTTGTGTGATGTATCACTTACATCATTGGTAGATGCAAGTGACACAATGGGCATCGTTTTACCTTTGTTGTTATCTGAAGGCATTGTAAGTAAAGTTGCAAGTGTTCAGAAGGCATCTATTGCTATGGTTATGAAACTCTCCAAGGTTTGTTTTATAATATTTTTGTAGGGATCCTTAGGAATATCATGCTTGCCAATCGACATAGTGGCTTGAGTTATTTCATTTCAATATCTTGTAATTGTTAATTTTATTTAATTAAATGGCCATGCTTTTAAATTTCCATAGTGACTATTGTTGAATGCATGTTATTAAGAAGTGACCAATCATCATGGTGATTTTTTCTGCTGATGTGATAATTGATATACTGAAATCACAGTTGCGTCACTGCATGCTTAACTATAATATATATTTTCCTTCTCAGGGTGCTGGAGTTGCTCTTCGACCTTACCTGTCTGACCTTGTATGTTGCATGTTGGAAAGCTTGTCAAGCTTGGAAGATCAGAGACTTAATTATGTTGAGGTCAGTCTTGCATTTCGTTTCTTCCTTGCAAACATTAATAATACGTTTTATTTTTTAATGAAACACACTACTATTTTTTATTTTAAGTGGCCGTTGTTGTTTCTCTATTAATATTGGCTATTATTAAATGACTGTTTTTATGGAAATTAGTTGCACGCGGGAAATGCTGGTATACAAACAGACAAACTTGACAATTTGCGATTATCTGTTGCTAAGGATTCTCCAATGTGGGAAACTCTTGATCTCTGTATCCAAGTTGTTGACATAAAATCATTAGATTTACTGGTACCTCGCCTTGCACAGATGATTCGTGCTGGGGTTGGTCTCAATACTAGGTAACACTACTATAATATAACACCTTTTGAAGCTATTTTTATTTTTTGTAAATGAATGCATAGCCTTTTTTGAACTGTACATCCTTTGGATTCTAATTTTGCAAATACTAAAAGTGAATATTAGAAATATATGAATAAAATTTGCGTAGACTATTTATTTTCTTTTAAAACATACATCCATTAAATTCATAGACTATAAAAGTAATTGTTGATTATTAAAAACATGTGAATGGAATTCATATATATGCATATAGGGGAAACCTCTTCTAACCGGGAAAATCCTCTAGGTGACACCAGAGCCTGACTAATATATCACACCGAATAGAACTCATTATAATCTCATGCTAACTTTTATCGTTATAAGATCACTCAATCTATTACTTCTGAGTGAAAATCATATACTTTTTTTTAAAGATAAATTTTCATTAGAAATGAAGTGGGCCTTTCCCAGTTTTACAAATATAAACAGAAAATTAAAACCCCTTCACAGACGGCACTACTCTAAAATAGGCAAGGTTCTTTTAGGTGACACAGCAGAAACAGATAATCATAAAAATATAGTAAAGTAGATAGACAAATAAAACAACAGAAGATTAGCTCATCGGCTCATCCATTGTCCAATAGAAGCAGTCTCAAGAATACCCAAATCAGGAGGGTTAGCCTTGACATCAAAGATAAGCTCGCAATCCATAATAATCTTAGCAATAACCACTTCCTTAGTTCTGAACTTCCCAATTTTCCATCTTTTGTTCCTCCCTTGTCACAAATGCCAAGGAATTCCTCCAAGTAGTACCCATAGTTTTGAAGGCAACGCTTTAAGCACTCCTGGAAAAGCGCTTTTTCTAGGACGGGTTATCGGGTTGGGTACAGATCCGCCCTATTATCCGATTCGATGTATTTTTTTTAAAACCTAAACTATTTTTATTTCCATTTTTTTTACCCCTAGTCTTTAAGTTAAATTAAAATCTTTTAACCCTCTTTCCTCAAAATCCTAGATTTTAGAAAACCCCTTTCCCTCTTCTCCCTTGTGACCCAACCTCTTTTTTTAAATGCTATTATACCTTCACCTCCTATGCTTTTATATTTATTTGTATTTTTTATAGGTAATTATAGATTTATAGGGAATATATGTATTCTTAAATCTTAACATATATTTATGAAAATGCCCATGGAGCTTTAAGCACGCCCAAAGCGAAAAAGTGCTTCCTGAAAAGTAGAAGTGCTTTTCGCTTTTTTGAACTATGGTGGTACCCGGAGTATCCTCCAGCAGTTCAAACCTTTCCTTAGAGATTGTATGCAATAAATCACATCACCCAGTGGTCCCAGTCTGATCTCAACCCCCTGAGGTACCTCAGTACCTGCAAGTTCACTCTTCCATAAAATATAATTGGTTTTCTAACTTTTCTCTGAAACAACCAGAAGGATATTTTTTGAGAAAGGGCTATCAAAGAAAAGGTGGCCAATGCTTTCAGTTTCTAAGTTACACAAGACATAAAGTTGGGGTGCATGAACCCTCATAGCCTAAGGGTGGAGAAAGATGAGAGGAATCCCCACTTCAGTCTCCAAAATAGCACAGAGAATTTGTTGGGTTTTCTAGTTCAGACACCTTTAACAAGGGGATCTAAATGTCTAGGTGGGACTAAAGTTAACCCTATCTTTTGGAGGGAGCTTCCTAACTTCAGTCCAGTAAAATTAAGCGTATAGTTGTCACAACACTCCATCAGTTTCTCAATTTTGGTTTTATACTTAAGGATGGATTTCCACATAATGGAATCCCTAGAGGGGGAGGGTGGTATAACATCAAGGCTCCTACCTTTGATGGATAGGAAACCCTGAATTTTTATTGTTTTGCTTCTCTTAATCTTTTTTTTTTTTGAAGCAATTAAATTTCATTAGAATAAGGCTAATGTCAAGTTTACAAAAAATAGAGTATAGAAATAGAAATAGAAGTAAAAAGAAATGAGCAAAAAGCTCATTGACTCTCTCCCATTAGCTATGTAGTCTAGTTATATAGTAACTAGATACGCTGCCTCAGGAGGTTGGTCTCCCATACTTCCATCATAGATGTCTCCAAAGGGTGACAACAGCTCTTCTTGTAATACACTGAATTAAAGGAGAGACTGATGCCTTTAATAACCTCTTTAAGGACTACCTCAGGAGTCCTACTAATGTGTTGTCTATATCTTTTATTTCTTTCCGTCCATATATGCCACGACAAGCACCCAATAGCATTCCATATGTGTTTCTCTTAATCTTGTCTAAGTGTATTTATTGCAGGGTTGGCATTGCCAATTTTATTACTTTATTGGCACAAAAAGTTAATGCTGAAATTAAACCATTCACAAGTACTCTTGTGAAACTGTTGTTCCATGCTGTTATTGAGGAAAAAAGTGGCTTAGCAAAACGAGCCTTTGCATCTGCTTCTGCCATCATATTAAAGTATGCAGGGCCTGCACTGGCTCAAAAGATAATTGAAGACACGGCTTCTTTACATTCAGGTGATCGAAATTCCCAGCTTTCCTGTGGGATTTTATTTAAAAACTACTCAAGCTTTGCTTCTGATCTTATTGGAGGATATCAGGCCACAGTTCTTCCTGTTTCTTTTATTTCAAGGTTATTTCATTTTTTTTATACTGATATATACTCTCTCACTGATATCTTATTTGAAGTTTGAGCGTTAAGTGTAACTCTCTTTTTTTTTTGAAAATATGGACTGTTAATTTATGAATTATGATTTATGACCACGTAATATTTACTTTTTTTTGCAAAAAGTTAATTGTATATTTGTATATCAATAAAAAAATAAAAACCACAAAAGAATACAAACACTCCTAGTTTACAAATGTACTAGATTTAGGTAGCTGTTCAAATACGAGTTCCAAACAAGATAGAAGGTCTTGTGCTCTTATTAATAATAACAAACAAACTAAGGTGTGTGTATATAAAACTCGTCACAGCTGATAACTCAGCTCTAAATACTACATATCCTAACTTCAAATCCAAAAGTATTATGACAATATATTCATCACATAATCAGGTGTTGCACAAACGTGTAATTGTTGCTGTTTGCTACACGGGTTAAAGTTAAAACAATTTTTTGCACATAATATCAATGTTGTGCACATAGCCAAAGAAATTTCTATCCAATGCTATGTGCACGTAACTACATAAGTGCCATCAGCTATGTGCATATCCATATTTCTAGTTGTATACATTAAAAGTTATTTGCATATCACTGTTTCCAGCTATGTGCACAATTAAATTGTGGTTTCTGATTTCTTTCCATTAAATAAAAAATAGATATAAACCATTAGAAAAATTATAAATTATGATATATGATATATGATGTGGCTCGTTCAGATTTGTGGATGACAAAGATGTCAGTAGCCTTTTTGAAGATCTCTGGGAGGAAATTGCCAGCAGTGAACGGGTTTCTCTTCAATTATATCTGTCAGAGATTGTTTCACTTTTGTGTGATTCTTGTGCCTCATCATCATGGGCAAGCAAGAAAAAGGTACATCTATTTTTTTTGAAATTTTTTATTTTATTTTCCACTATATACAACATTTCCTTTTTGGTTACTTATTCAGTCAGCTAAAGCCATTCGGAAGTTGAGCGAGGTCTTGGGTGAATCTCTTTCTCCTTCACACCATGATTTAATTCAATGTCTTCTTAAAGAAGTGCCTGGTCGATTATGGGAGGTATGTCTATATTGTAGCGAATAAATATTTCATTTTGTGTTCATTGTCCTAAAGAAATTTACTGGTCTCCATGAAATTTACTTTCATTTCTGGTTCAGGGGAAAGAGTCCATATTATTTGCATTGGCTTCTATATGTTCATCTTGTCATGAAGCAATTTGTACTAAGGATCCCACCATTCCAAATGCAATAATAAATGCAATTTTACCCGCTTGCACAAAGAAAGTTAAATCCTACCGTGAGGCAGCTTTCGATTGTGTCCAGGAGGTATTTAAACATATTTTGACATCTTTATCATTCTTTTGCGAATGCTCTGGTGGCTTTTTTAAAATAAACTCTTCTATTAAACTTGTGGTTAATCTCTTTACAGGTTGTAAAAGCTTTTAATAAGCCAGAATTCTTCACTAGTGTTTTTCCCTTGTTAGTTGAGATGTGCAGTAAAACAAATGCAATCAAGACTACAATTTCAAGTTCCAATAGTTCCCCAAAAAATTCAGGTAGCTTAACTTTTCTTTTCTTTTACCTTTATATGGATAGCTGCCCTAATATAATGTATTGTACTATTTTCCTGTGTATTTTATTTGTAATGTAGGGGATGGTGAGTCTGATGTTGCAGCTTTTCCAATGGATAAGGTTGTAGATTGTGTAACGTCATGCATCCATGTAGCTTTTCTTCCAGATATTCTAGAACAAAGAGAGAACATAATATTCGTTTTTTCGCATGCTCTCTCACCCGAATTTTCTTGGCCAGGTATTTCTTCTTTTTTGTTTTCTCTATTTATTCATATAAGCAATTGCTGCAAATCTCATATACTTATTAACATCCCTTATTTCATCAGTCAAGGCATCTGTTTTTTCATCAATCAAAGAACTTTGTTCAAAATTTCACACATCTTCCCAAGATACAACTCTCACTAGAGATGGGATTTTAATTATTCAAGAGGTAACTGTGTTAGTAATATAGATTGTTAATTTAAACTTCAATTTAACTTTATATTTTACCTGCATCTTCAGTTATTTCAATCTGTCGCACCTCAAGTAATTCAGTGCATAAGGTCTATAAATATTTCCCAGGTTTGTTTTTCGACTCTCATCACTTTTTTCTTCATCTTTTTTCAATCAATTCCAACTACCCTCCATGGTTTCAGATCCATGATTCAGCAGCAAGCTCTCTTCATGACATCATTGAAATGTATAAAATTGTACCTTCAACTGAACGAAACGCTTCAATGCTCAAGGACAACATCATTGAACTTTGTGAGTTAGAAAAGAATGAGCATGCAAAGTCATTGCTTAAAAGCTGCATTAACAGAATTGAAAGCTTCAACGATGCTTAAAATATTCACATAGTATTTAGGTTACAGACACTTTTATCTTCACTTATGATAAACATGTATAAGTTATTAAATCCCAGAAATTATAATCTAATTAACATGTTATAACTTATAACAATTAAGTAATTTTGAAAGTAAACTATCATCTTCTTTACTCATGTATTCTTTCAATCAAATATGATAATTACACAAATTTACCATGGTTGAGAAAATAATTCAAAATTTATATTAACTGGAACTTTCAAATTTTATTAGGCCTTCTGAGGTAGTCTTTAAGGAAGTCATTAAAGACATCAGTTTCTCTTTTGATTCAGTGTATTACAAGAAGAGTTGTTGTCACCTTTTGAAGACATCTATGATGGAAGTATGGGAGATCAACCTTCTGAAACAGCGTATCTAGTTATTATATAATTAGATTACATAGTTAATGAGAGAGAGTTAATGAGTTTCTTGCTCTTTTTTTTTTACTTCTATACTCTATGTTTTGTAAACTGAGCATTAGCTTTATTTTTTTAACGAAATTTAATTACTTTATCAAAAATTTATATCGATAAGATTAATTATTTTAATAGTTACAGTTATTAATTAGACTAATCGAAAATTAAAGATATTTCTCTTTTTCGTCAATCTAAGAATCGACTTTCAAAAATAAAAATGAGGCTCAGTTTTTTTTTTAAATTTGCCCTGTTATTAATATCAGACGTTATTATCAAACCAAGCTCACGAGCCGACTCCACGAACATAGGAACAAGAATTACGGAATTAGAGCAAGAATCTTATTAACTGCCTAGAAATGACAATTGTCATCCGAAGTTTCCGAACACCGCATACCCACAGTATCTTCCACACAAACCTCCGGCGACCATCATTGCTTCCGAGAATCCATGTCTCTTTCACCAGACCCAACTCCGACTCTGCCGCACTAATCGTAGAGTTGGAGGAGAAGAAAAAGAAGTCGAAGCTAAAGCCAAAGGGTGCCAACAAAAAGATCAATGTGTTGGAGCTCAAGGAGAGGTGGTTGGGTTCTATGTCCTGTCCATTTGATGTAGACATAGATTTGGTTGGTGGTTCATTGAGAGAAAATGGGTCGGAGTTAGATTGGGTCCTTGGGGTCGATCCGGATGTTTCCGGTGCTCTTGCCGTTTTGAAACCTGATGGTGATGGTGGTGATTATTGTGCTCAGGTGCTTTTTTTATACTTTTCGTTTGACTAATTTCTACACCAACTGTTTGATATTGGGTTTTCTTTCTTGTTGATATTATGTATTATTTTTGTGTACTTGGTGATGTCTTAGATGCCCACAAGATGTTTGATTGCCGGTTTTTTCTAGTATGTAGTTATTTGGTCTTATTGGTTTTAGTTTATATGGTGATGTTTGAGATGCACGTAAGCTGTTTGATTATTGGGGTTTTCCTGTAATTTTTAATATTGACATGTGGTTCTATGGTTGTATTGTTTTGGTTTATTTTATGATATTTGAGAATCTGAGATGCAAGCAAAATAGCAAATGACACAATGTGATCAGCTGTGTGATTTTTCTAGTTATTTATTATTATTGTTGATGATATATGACCGGGATATATGACCGGAGATGGGTCTACACAATCGGATTAGGGTTCAGTCTTTTTCACTCTCTCTAGTGTAGTACATGTATTCAATGTAATGTGTCATCGCCCCTTCCCAGGAAACCGGTATTAATATACCTTCTGCTATTCTCGGGCCTGGCCTTAATGTTTCTGGACCGCTCTGGCAGGTCAAGCTGGGATTGAGCCGACGGCGGACCTGGGGATGTTCCCGAGCCACTCTATCGGGCTAGGTCGGTGTTTGGCCGATGGAGGATATGGGGATGCTCTGAGGCTGCTCTGGCGGGTTGGGGATATCATCTGTGTTCAGTCCGATGGGCCTGGTCCGTTGATGTTCCTGTTGGGCCACTCCAATGGGCCGAGGGTATCATCAATTGTGTAATTGTTTGGTATTGTTGTTTTGTTTATTTGGTGAAGCTTGAGAATTGAGATGCTCATATGGTGTTTGATTGTGGGG
Organism: Zostera marina; assembly: GCA_001185155.1. Taxonomy (NCBI): domain Eukaryota; kingdom Viridiplantae; phylum Streptophyta; class Magnoliopsida; order Alismatales; family Zosteraceae; genus Zostera; species Zostera marina. The sequence continues at coordinate 23,944 of LFYR01001219.1, forward strand.
TTTCCTTATTATTGATAATAGTATCAATATTGAGTTTTATGGTCGTATTATTTTAGGGTTTATTTTATGATTTTTTTGCAAGCATTAAATTTTCTCTTTGATAATAATTAAGGGAATTTTACCCTTAAGTTACAATATAGAAGAGTATAGCAAGAAATAGTGGGAGATGGAGTTATCCATCCACTTTCTCCTATATAACCATTACATTTAGCAGTTTAGTAACTAAGTGTGTTACCTCAGGAGGTTTCTCTTCCAAATCTACATGATCACCTTCTCTAATTGTGAGCCACATCTATTCTTGTAGAGTTCAGCTCTAAAGGAGATACTAGAACTCAGAATTATTTCTTGGATTAGTGACTCAGGAGGCCTCGATGTATACTACCTCAAATGCTTGTTTCTCTCTTACCAGATGGATATGCCAAGAGAGCCCTCCCAATAGGTTCCAATGTAGTGCCCATGGTGTGTATGTTTAGTGAACTTTTTTTTTTTTGAAGCAATTAAATTTCATAAAAAAATAAGGCCATTGCCCAGTTTACAGAAATAGAGTATAGAAATAAAACAGATGTAAAAAGAAATGAGCAAGAAGCTCATTGACTCTCTCCCATTAGCTATGTAATCTAGTTATATAGTAACTAGATACGTTACCTTAGGAGGTTGGTCTCCCATACTTCCATAATAATGATGTTTTGGCAAGCCTCTGTGATGTCATCTATCCTAATGTCCCTTTTTTGTCATCCCAGATGAATTGGTAGGTTGATGTATTGTGACTAGTAAGCGTTATTTTATGACGTTTAAAGTGCACATATGATGTTAATTTGATTGAGTTTTTCTTGTTATTATTAATATTGAATCAGCATATAGTTCTATGTTCTTATTTTCTACGGTCTTAATTATTTTGGTTTATTTTATGATGTTTGAGATGTGCATATTGTGTTTGATTATTTGGCTTTTTCTTGTGTTCTATGTTCTTAATATTTTGTTTTATTTTATGAACTTTGCGATGTGGAATTTTCTTGTTATTAATTATAGTTGTTACTTGTTAATATATGGTAATTTTTTTCTTATTATTTTAATTTAGTTGATGATGTTCGAAATGCTCACAAGGTGTTTGTTTGATTATTAGGTTTCCTTTTTGGCGTTATATTATTAGACCGACGTAATATTCATTTCTTATTTCAACTAATACTCTATTTGTGTCAATTTTAGGTTTTCGACACCCCTCACTTAAAAGTAGTGGTTGGTACAAGAATCCGAAAACGTCCCGACACCAGAGCCATTGTTCAATTACTTCAAAGCCTCAATGCACCTCGTGGTATGTCAAACAACCGATAGTCTAGTGCATATTTCAATAATGTTGAACAAAAAATATAAAATTATAAAAGATCAATAACTGTTTGCAAGCCTTGTTATTTATTTGATCATTTATCTTTATCAGGAACCACTGCATACCTAGAACAATCGACACCATTCCCAAAAGATGGAAAACAGGTATTGAATGATGCTTGACATGAACACATCATTTAATTTCTCATATTCGAATCTTTGTTGATATCATTATTCAATATTGGGATAAATTGAAGGGTTGGTGGAGTGGAGGATATGGGTATGGATTGTGGATGGGTGTTCTGGTTGCATCGGGGTTTTCTGTTGTGCCTGTAACGGCTCGTGTTTGGAAGGATCATTTTGAACTCTCTGGGAAACTTTTTAACAAGGTTAGTAGTATTTCCACTCATTAGTGTTTCTTTGATCATATCAACACAATTCATTAGTGTTTCTTTAATCATATCAACACAATTCATTAGGGTTCCTATTATCTATCAATATGGCAGGATGACAGTAGGAACAAAGCTTCCTTGTTATTTCCAACAACCAACTCTTTGTTGAAGCGCAAAATGGACCATGGTAACTAAACTAAAACCATAAAATCATACCATTTTAGGATTTAAAAATGTCTTGTTTCGATATAGGTCGTGCTGAGGCTCTTCTTATTGCTGCTTATGGAAAAGGTCTGAGAATGCATGATAATAATTGATCTTTTGGGTGTTTGTGTGGGTTGAACCATCAAACTCTTGTGTCAGGCCGTCACAGCGTCATCACCCACTCCATCTTATGTATGTATGTATGTATGTATGTATATATATGATCTTGTCCCTTTTAAAAGTAGATTGACTGAACGTGACTCCAAGTTAGGTGAAGAACGATCGAGAACTGAAAATAAGAAATTAGTGAGATTAAAGAAGAGAGATCAGAGTTAGTTTATTTCGAAGAATTCTCTTGTAGTCTGGTAGACATTTCTATATTATGTAGGAAAGTTAGTTTATTTTATTCTAATTTACACAAATTGTTTACAAAAACTCTATTTATATCTCTAATGTTCTTTAATTGGCCATCATTAGAACATATCCTTGAATCAATGATGTGTTTTTTTGTCTATCTTTTCCATCGAGGGTGTTGTTGACCTACTTGAAGTCATCATGTGCAAACTTGATATAACTTCATCATTTTAGCACATTATCAATTAAATGGTTAAATGTTAAGGTTTAAATGGTGTGGATCTGAAACAATGTTGGTCGATGTTTTTTAAATTTTCTTATCGAGCACTCTAACCTGAAACTCGATAAGCTTATTGAACACCATTACCAAAGCTCGAACTCAAAATGGATCCTTACAAAAATAGCAAAACTCAGTAGTAGTTCATTTGAATATTTCATTCTTTCAATCAAATATAAGAATGACAAATTTGCCATATACTTCACATGATAGAAATTAGAAAGTGCTAAAGTGGTGGCATTACATTCTTACACGTTTATTAATTTACATAAACTTGCCATTTATTTCACATGATTGGATTACTGTATTATGCTGAAGCCTTAAAACGTTGAACAGGAGCCCTCAGAGAAGATAGATATTCTGCATCTTTCTTCTCTATCCCATCAAAAAGATAACCAAAAGGTCGCATTGGTATGTATCTTCCAGAACCAGCCTCAACATTTAGCTTACCATTTTTCCACACTATCCTGCCTCTTGATATAGTAACCTCCACTTTCCCCTATACAATGGCAAAACAAGTTTGTTAATGCACTATCCCAACTACGATCAAAATATCCCAACAAAGTTAATTAGACTTTACCTTTCCTTTTCTACCCTCGTAGACATTGGTATCAGATCTTGAATGGTGTGTACTTGCATTAATCTCAAAGCTTGCATTTGGATTAAGTACAATGATATCTGCATCAGAACCTGGTTGTATTGCTCCTTTCTGTGGGTAAATGTTGAACACCCGTGCACTGTGTGATAATGAAATTAAGATAAGACAGTATAATTATCAAAAGTTTATACAATATTATCTTCAGTATTTCAACATGAGTGTACCATTCGGTGCTTGTTACTCGCACATAATCAGTAACAGATATCTGGCCAGATTCCTGCAAAACAATATATAACTTAGTTATATAGAAACACTTACCGGGCTCTGATAACACTTGGAAGTTTTAACAATCATAATTGTTTGCTTACCACCATTACATTCCAAACTACATGCATTCTTTCTTCAATACCTTTATTTACATGAAAAAAGAACACTAAATGGATCAGACAAATCATGAAATTAAAAGCATATAGAGAATCAACCTAGATGATTCATAATGTACAAAAGATAGAAAATAGGTGATATGCATATAAAGTTTGGTGGTGATTTTACTGTTTATTGGACAGTGAATGTTTCCTTGTATAGAGACATTGTGCAAAATCTCCATATAAGACAGTAAAACATTAAAGAATAAAGACAACAAATAAATAAATAGCAACAACAATGCATATTTTCTAACATGGAGGAATATTATACCATTGACACCATTTGGAATTTTACGGAAATCATTAATGCCAAATGCCTTCTGTGTGGAGTTGAATGTACAGTGATCTGTTCCAACAAGCTGAAAAAAAGGTTTGATTTGATTAAAATATGAATTTACATAAACAATAAGAAAAAAATTAATAGTGTCTGAAAGATGAGTCGTCACATTAAAATTCGAGTATTTAAGTGAAAGGTAGAGATGATTGCATCTATTTATAAATTTATAATCTACACAAACATCAGAACAAGAAAACTGCAGAGAGAAAAAGAATTGCATTACTGAAAAGAGAAAACCTGCAAAATTCCTGAAGACAGAGCATTTTGTAGGACTTTATCGTGACCAGACGCTCTTATAGGAGGACTCATAACATATCTAGAAAAACAATACATTCTTATTTTACCGAGCTGCTTCATGTGAAATTTAATTTTACGTAAAAGAATCAAAAGTTCCTTGGATTCTCACTTGGCTGCAGTAATGAAATCCGATTCCCAAAGCCATGAATCGTCAAGGCTCAACCCAGAAATTACAGGTTCTCCAATAACTCTCTGACCTGTAACCAAAAAAGTTGCACTCAAACAACAGACCAATAACACAGAATTTTCTGGGATAGTGGAAAATCGACCTGATTCTTTAGCCTTGGCTATTTCATGCATTGCATCGATGCTCATCACATGAACAACATAGAGAGGAGTGTTCACAAAATTAGCCAAACGAATTGCACGAGCAGTTGCTTCACCCTCTAGCTGTACAAATGAAACCATGATTAGAAATGATGTCTTTAATGCCATAGAATGATAGAGTTAATAGATGTAGAAACTATTGAATAATTGCATAGCATAACAGTGTATGATAATTTCTTACATGATTTATAGTTGCATTCACATTTTATATTTGCCCTTGTTTCTTTTATTGCTAAATTGTATAACTCAAATATGAAAAATGATTCATGTATATGACCAAGTGATAGAGAAATACGGAACTAGTCACTTGCTTGCCTATTTACAATGGAAAAATATAAAGTGGAATATCAGTGTTCAACAATTGAAATTTGTTTGAGGTTCGATTTACCCATTTTGAGTTTATCAGAAATATTATAGACGATCTGATCTGATACGCAACATCAATGTTTAAAAACCAGCATAATTAGCAATTACCACAGGAGGTCTAGAAAGTGCATGCCCTTCTGGACCAGTTATGCCAAGATCAATCATCCTTTTCTGTCCTTCAGCAACAGCATCTCCATTTTCTGCATGGACCATAGTCAAAGCACCTAGAGATTTGCACTTCTCCATACCATATATTAGAGATTCATCTGATACCATAAGGGATCCCTTGTATGCTAGAAAAAACTTGAAAGAGTTGATTCCTGGTATACACAAAAAATAAAACCAATCATCAATACAAATTAAGGAATTAGATTAAAATTCGTCAATTATTCTGCAACACACCTTTTTCTTTAACCATAACTTCCATGTCTTCTGAAACTTGTTCGTCCCATTTAGTGATTGCCATATGAAACCCATAATCCATGACAGACTTCTCTGCTTTTTTTGTATATAATTCGTAACCAGCAGACACATTCCCATTAACTGGAATAACGAAATCAATGTGCATTGTTGTTCCACCAGCTAGTGCCGCTGCTTGGCCACTGAAGAAATTGTCGATCGTTTGCGTGCCCATAAAATCCATTGCCAAGTGAGTATGAGGATCAATACCGCCTATTACACATGTCATGACCAAAACAATGAGTATTGAGACCCCATTTCCTTGTTCTTGATGAAGAGATTGATTGCTTTACCTGGCATGACATATTTTCCGGTTGCATCAATAACGGTGACTTCATCATCAACCTGTCATATATGGAGTATGGACATCAAATTTTTTTATAACAGAAGATACATTTATACAAGTACGGAGTACCTGACTACGGGTAATATACCAACCCACATAATATATCACCGATTACATCGTAGTGAAAATTACATAAACAGCGAGAATAGAATCTCGGACCCTCAGTTAACTTAATAGTTACTATGACCAGTTGAGCTAATCTCCTTGTGACTATCCAAAACCTATGAGATTTAGGGTCCATGTTGAATAATTTTATTGTTTTGTTACATCTCTGGTTATGGAGAAAAAACAGTCGAACTACTACATTTACAACTACTTACCAAATTAGAGTAGATTAACAACCCATGGAATCTTCCAAAAATATTGAAATGAATCAAATTAAAAATCATATATTATTTAATTCTATCCCCTAAAGTTATAATCAGCAACACGAATCAAATTTACTAAAAGTAAGAAGATAGATTGAACAATTTGGGGGAAATCTCACCATAATATTTGGACGTACGTCGACGATAATCCCATCTTCGACGTACACATCCGCAATTTCCTTGTGGTAAGCGTTAACCACAGTTCCTCCCTTCACTAAAATCCTCGAAGAAGCATCACCTCCCACTCCACCACATCCCGCATCGCAGAACTGGTCGCAACAAACCGCAAATGTTAGAGATCAAACAAAAAACAAGTTTTCAACAATCCTCCTTACGCCGTGCAATTGCTGCGACTGCGAAAGGTGAGTGTGCTGGAATGCGAGTAGCAGAAAGAAGAGTTTGCAATGAACGCCGATGTTTCGCCGAAATATGTTGGCCGGCGATTGCTGTAATTTGTCTGCCATTTTTTCGAGATCTGTAATCCGGCAATTTGAGCTTATTCTATAACTCTGCACTACCCTTAATTCCGGTATTCCTCGTGGGCTCTATGGGCTTGGTCTGTTACACAATATAATATATTAAAAAAATAAGAAAATTCCAAGTTTCTGAACTCCGCACTCCAACTGTCCAACAGCATCTTCGACTCAAACTTCCGGCGACCATCATCGCTGTCGATAATCCATGTCTCTTTCACCAGACCCAAATCTTTCTCCACTTCCAAATCTTCCGTACTCACCGTAGAGTGCCAAAAAGATCAATGTGTCGGAGGCTTCGAGCTCAGGTAGAGGTGGTTGGGTTATTATGTCCTGTCCGTTTGATGTAGGCATGGATTTGGTTGGTCGGAGTTAGATTGGGTTGTTGGGGTCGATCCGGATTTTTCCGGTGCTCTTGCCGTTTTGAAACTTGATGGTGATGGACTGATGGAGGTGATTATTAAAAGAGTGATCAGGAGATTACTAGATTAAAAGAGTAATCAGAAATAAAACAATCACTGAACTGGATCTAAGTGTAATTAAGTAAAACACAGGGTTATGGCGTTTTGTCTAAAAGAAGAACTGCAAGGTCTAAGAGGCAAAATTCACCACTTAGAGGCAGTTGGTAAATATGAAAGAGTACGAGGGCGACAGTGCAACTTTAACCACTTAAAGATAGTTGATAAATATAAAGAAGCACGAGGGCGAGAGTGCAACTTTAACCACTTAAAGACACCCGAGAATTACATAAGAATACGAGGGTTCAACTGCAATTCTACCCATTAAAATCAGAATAATCGGGCTAACGGATCCAGATTGCTACCCAACTAAAGATCCGTTTAAATAGTTAGTTTAGTTAATGTTGTGTTAGCTGTTAATTAGTTAATTAGTTATTAAATAAACTAGCTATTAATACAGAAGATTATTATTGATGTAAACACAGTTTTGGGATAGTTAATTACAAAGTTAATACTAATTACATTACTACAGTATTAACGGCTATGAATTAGGTAATACGAATTACCCTAATTCCTTCCCCCTTTTTGTTAATTTCTCATCGTCCGGCGAGTCAAGGTCGCCGGAGTTCGTGTGTTTCATCTACTGAAGCGTATATAACGTTTAACAATTATTGTGCTCTGGCGCTTCTTCTTTTTTTACTTTTCGTTTGACTAATCTCTACACCAACTGTTTGATATTGGGTTTTCTTGTTGACATTGTGTATTATTTTTGTGTACATGGTGATATCTGAGATGCCCACAAGGTGTTTGATTTTGGGGGTTTTCTAAATATTTATTATATTAGCATGTAGTTTGTTGTTCTTATTATTTTAGGATTTATTTTAGAGTTGGTCTTGTTTTCTTAGTTTATTTGGTGATGATTGAAATGCACCTAAGGTGTTGTTTGATCATGATTTTTGGGCGCAAAAAATCATAACTTGGTTGGTCGCAAAAACTCATAACTTGGTCGCTTATAGAAAATAAAACGACCAACTTTTTGGACACCACGTTAGTCGCAAGAAACCTCGTCGCTAGTGATCTATATTGAAGGCGACCAACTTGGTTGGTTGCTCTACAAATCTAAATCTGACTAAATTTTTGGCACCAAAATAAGAAGTCGCATAAATTTGGCGCCAACATAAGGGCGACCAACTTGGTTGGTCCCAAGAAATTGATGTCAATATAAGAACGGCCAACTTGGTTTTTGATCATTTATTTTTGCATGTTATTAATAATATTATCAACATTGAGTTGTATGGTCTTATTATTTTAGAATTTATTTTAGAATATTTGAAGTGCACATATGATGTTTGATTGAAAGTTTTTATTTGTTATTATCAACATTGAATCATCACGTAGTTTGACCATCTTATTATTTTAGCTTTTTTATATGTTTGAAATGCGTGTAAGGTGTTTGATCATTGGTTTTTCGCTGTTAATAATAATATTATCAAGATTGAGTTTTATGTTCTTATTTTAGGGTTTATTTTACATTATTTGAAGATCACATATGATGTTTGATTGTGAATTTTTATTAAATCATCATGTAGTTCTACTATCTTATTATTTTATTTTATGATGTTTGAGGTGCACATATTATGTTTGATTATTTGGGTTTTTACTTGTTATTATTAATATTATTAACATGTTGCTTGTTGGTTGTGGAGTTTTCTTGATATTAAATTATTAATTATGGTTGTTAACATGTTGTGATTTTCTTATTATTATTTTAGTTTATCTGGTGTTGTTTGAAATACTCACAAGGTGTTTGATTGTTGTTATATTATTAAATTTTAACTAACACCCCCATTTGTGTCGATTTTAGGTTTTCGACACGCCTCGCTTAAAAGAAGTAGTTGGTACAAGAACCCGAAAACGTCCCGACACCAGAGCCATTGTTCAATTACTTCAAAGCCTCAATACGCCTCATGGTATGTCAAACGACCTGATAATCTTGTACATATTTCAACAGGACTTACAGGACTAGTTTTGAGTGAGATATTTTATCTCGGTCATTTGTTCTCCTCGAGATGTGATACTGATCTGAATAGGAGTGAGAACAGGGCAGGTCGCCTCGGTGGTAACCGTATATTAGATATCAGGGCAGGGCTGCCCCGCCCACGACTCGCCTCGTTCTCACCCCTAGGTCTGACCTCGAGATGTAGTCCGCAAAAGACAAAAAAAAAAATTGATAACCATAAGATGTCCTATAAATGATGGATCTACCAATATCTCATTTTGAGTATCTCGCTTTCAACAATGTTGAATAAAAACTAAAAAAATATAAAAGATCAATAAGTATTTGCAAGCCTTGTCAATTGTCATTTATGTGATCATCTATCTATATCAGGAACCACTACATTCCTAGTACAGTCGACCCCATTCCCAAAACATGGCAAAACAGGTAATGAATGATACTTGACATGAACAAAATATTTTATCTGTGTTAATATCATTATTCACAATATTGGGATGTATTAAAGGGTTGGTGGAGTGGAGATATGGATATGGATATGGATATGGATATGGATATGGATATGGATATGGATATATGGATATGGATATGGATATGGATATGGATATGGATATGGATATGGATATGGATATGAATATGGATATGGATGTTCTTATTGCATTAGGATTTTCTATTGTGCCCAGTAATGGCTCGTGTTTGGAAGGATCATTTTGAACTCTTTGGGAAACTTTTTAACAAAGTTAATGGTATTTCCATTCATTAGGGTTTCTTTTATCATATCAACGCAATTCATTAGGGTTCTTTTTTTTAAGCAGCTAAATTTTTTCCATTGAAAATGAAGGACATTGCCCAAATTACAAAAATGATATAAAAATTAAGCAAAAAGTTCATTGACTCTCTTTCATTTACGATGTTTCAGAAGATTGATCTCTTATATTTTCATGTCTTTTATTATCTCATAATTTGACATTAGGGTTCCTTTTATCAATATGGTAAGGATGACAGTAGGAACAAAACTTCTTTATACCATACAATCATACCATTTTAGGATTTAAAAATGTCCTTATTTGTCGTAGGTCGTGCGAGGCTCTTCCTATTGCTGCCCATGGAAAAGGTCTGAGAATGATAAATAATTGATCTTTTGCGTGTCTGTGTGAGTTGAACCATCAAACTGCTGGAGGTTCGAGATTCGAGTCTCAGTTTATGTATGCATTTTAATTTTTATTTACTTATGTATCACATTCACGCACCTTATCAAAAAAAAATCATCTGAACATGCCCATGAATCAATGATGTGTTTTTTGTTTATCTTTTTTTACTGGTGGAGGAGTTGTGGTTGAGCTTGAACTACCTTACCTCATCATGTGCAAACTTGGCATAACTTCATCATTTTTGCACATTATCAATAAAATAACCTGTAGCATGTGTTTCTTTCCACAAGAAGCATGTTCTATTATCCAATTTTTTTAACACCAATCTCTTTCTCGGATTGACATCAATCTTAGTTATATACGAATTTTTTTGGGTTGTTCATATTATGAATATTTATCCACTTCAAAATATAAAATTTATGAGATATTAAATCATAGGACGAGCGTTTGGTATGATTCTCGTACGGCGTGATTCGATACGCCGACGAGATCCGGCCGTAAGTCCACGACAGTGGTAAGGTGCGGTTCTTCGCCACTGTCGTTGGATTTTGTTTGCGGCCGTGTTTTAGGTGCGGTCACTATGAAAGATTGGATGGGTCGGAATTTCTCTTTTTCCTTTAATATATCGGCACCCATACTTAGGGGTGAGCGGGGATTGTGTTCCCCGTCCCCGGTCAAAATATTATTTTTTATTATTTTTTTTAATTTATTTTAAACAGTAATTTACTAAATACTAATGTTAGTATGTTACTACTTACTATTGATTTAAATGTCAATAGTCTAAATAATTCAAATGTAAATAGATAATAGTTTAGTTAATGAACAAAAATTATCGAAATTAATTAATCTTCAACTTCATCAACTTCTTCACCACTAGTAAAAAGATCGTTATGGTGATCAAGATCAATTGGGCTTATAGTTTTTATGTCCGAAACAATCGACTTTGATTTTTCTTTTGTTTTATTTCTACAAAATGGTAGGCGGTGGAACAAGAATAAGAACTAGATGATGGGCGGTGGTTATTTGAGTATTTGGAGTTGTAGATTAGGTTATTTAAGATTGAATCATTGAACGATTGTCGATTGGGTTTTTACTTTTTTTTATGTTTACGGTTTATTAGAATATATATTTAATTTTAGGATTTTAAATATAAATTTATCTATTTAATATATTGTATAAGGTTATTTATATAAATTATATTATATAATTTTTTTATAAAGTTTATATAATCTACAAAGACCGAGAATTTCGAGCAGAGACAGGGAATCTCACCTCTACCCATACTCCATAAACTTAAAAAATAAAGAAATAATAAACCAATATTTTAGACTTTTCAGTTTTCAGTGCGGTTAATAAATAAAATGACCCAAAAAAAATTTCGATATCGATTTCATTTTCGTATTTTTTTCTTCCAACTTTAACCTTGGAAAGTTAATTAATTTACTAGCATGCTATTTGCGATGTCTTACTCCAACTCCACTAACTCTGGCGGCTGGTCGTCTCAAGGTAGTTTCATTGGTTTTTGATTTGAAAAATTATGCATTCTAATAGAATCCCACGACGTGGATGCACTCTTTGCTGACATGGCATAGCAGTCTGAATTGACGATAATACCCACACAAACCGCGTAAACAAACCGCGTTGTTTCATTTGACTATTCTATCCTGTATGTATCGTGGCAAGAGTAAATAATTTTAAAAGGTAATAAGGGTTATTTGGTCATTTAATTTTTGTTGTCTTTTTTCTTTAAATAAACTCAACTCGTTTATCTCTGGACATCCATCGTTTCTCTGTCTTCTTCTCGTCTTTGTAGATTTTTTTAGCGGTCGGAAATGGCGGATCAGCTTACGGATGAACAGATCTCCGAGTTCAAGGAGGCGTTTAGCTTGTTCGATAAGGATGGCGATGGTGATAATCTACTACTCTTCATTGTTTGTTTGTTTTAGCCGTATTTGCGTGCAGATCGATGTCTCGTCGTGTTTTGTTTTGTTTGTTTTCGTTTCGCAAATCTTTTGATCTTTCTGCTTGTTTTTTTTGTTTTGCTTCCAACTGACTCCGTCTTCTTCTTCTGAAATCTGAGCTTGTCCGATCTGGAAATTTCGATCCTTGTTTTGTGTCATTTTACCGATGCATTCTTCGCTGTGAATCGCACTCATATTCCACCTGATTATGCCGTAATGCAAACACGAAATCTGATAATCATACATTCATACCTCCATATTCAATTTTTTTGTGCTTGAAATGTTGAATCTCGCCGTTATTTTTGTCGTATTCTACTGAATTGTATATCCCCAATCTTAAATGCAAACAATTCACTTGATTTGTGAATCCACAACAAACTAACGAACAAAAACAGGTTGCATCACAACCAAGGAACTCGGAACGGTAATGCGATCTTTGGGACAGAATCCCACAGAAGCAGAACTCCAAGACATGATCAACGAGGTCGATGCAGATGGCAATGGAACGATTGACTTTCCAGAGTTCCTTAACCTGATGGCGCGAAAGATGAAGGACACTGATTCGGAGGAAGAGCTAAAGGAAGCATTCAGTGTGTTCGACAAGGATCAGAATGGTTTCATCTCGGCTGCCGAGCTTCGTCACGTTATGACCAACCTCGGGGAGAAGTTGACCGATGAAGAGGTCGATGAGATGATCCGTGAAGCTGATGTTGACGGCGACGGTCAGATCAACTACGAGGAATTCGTCAAAGTGATGATGGCAAAATAAGGAAGAAAATAAGGATTTTATGTTACTCTGCGATTAATAAAAAAATTCAAATCAGTTTTAAGGTAAAAAAAATCATGGAGAAAGATGAACTGTTTCCTTCTCTCACCATTGCTCCTACAACTCATCATATTTACATCACCCCCTTATTTATATGATTTTGTGACTCTATTTATCAATCTATGCTATGTTTTTTTATTTGCTGTCTCTGTTACTATCTAGTATCTGCAAATGAGCTAGAGAAAATAAATAGAATCAAGGTGGTAATCCAAATTCCAAATCCTACCAACAAAAATATCTTTTGCAATGTAAAATTTGAATAAAGAACATAAAAGTTCTAATTCTCTAGTATATTTCATCATCAGGAACGTCTGGGATCAAAAACTTCCTTGGATCTTTACTGATCTCCTCATAGTTAAACCTTCCCTTGACTTTATCAGGAACTGGTTCGAGGGAAATGATGGCATCACGATCAATGATACCATCTATCATCCCATATTCAACAGCTTCAATAGGTGACATGTACCGGTCTCTGTCGATATCTTTCTGAACCTGCTCAAGAGCACGACCAGTAAAATCAGAGATGATTCTGGTAATATTGTTCTTGTTGTGCATAACTTCTTTGGCTTGAATTTCAACATCAATGGCTTGCCCACTGGCACCACCAAGAGGCTGATGAACCATGATTCGTGAATTGGGCATAGCTAGTCTTTTGCCCTTCGTACCGATGCCAAGGAGAACCGAAGCAGTTGATGCCGCGATACCAAGCGCAATTGTTGAAACATCAGCCCTTACAAGCTGGATTACATCAAATATTGCCATAGTTGCACTGTAAAAAAAAAAATCCAAAACCAGCCAAAAAGTTACAACCAAAATTCCCAAACCAAAACCACCGGACAGAAGAAGACTAAAATTTAACCTGAGAGAGCCTCCAGGAGAATTTATGAACAGTCTGATATCCCTAGTAGGATCCTGGGCATCAAGAAGCAACAACTGACTGATAATTGCATCTGCAACAAAGTCATTAATCTCACTTCCAAGAAACACAATCCTTTCCCTCAAAAGTAGTCCCATAATGTCGGATTCCGCACCACGCATGGCCGTCGCTGGAGACTGAGAAGCATAGGGGAAATCGGTCTGAAACGACATAGGTGAAAGTTGTAGTTTTGGACGCGATATTTGGGGAGAAGACATGGAAGAGATAGCGACACGAGGCTGAAAGTTTGATGGTTTGCATGAGAAAAGATGGGGTTTAGGAGTGAAGGATGGGAAAAATGCTGAGGTGAATGTAGGGTTCAGAATGGAAAAGGTCATCTCTCTCCGAAGCAGCAATGGACCGAGGATTTACCTATCACGAAGACACAATTAGGAAAAGTATCAAAAAAAACAAAATTTGAAATTCGAAACACACATAATAACACCATTTAAAACAAAATACTAAACTTGTTTTACTTTCTTTAACCTGTATTTCTGACCATAAACAAAAATCCTATCATCATCACACACCAGCTCCAGTGGAAATAGTGTGTACCATGACAATTCCGAGAAGAATATCATTTGAGAGTCATTCAATTGAAAATGAAATTAGTAACTCTCTAAACCTAATGATGATAACCTCAGCCTACTGGAGTGGTCGAATAGGAACATCACCGAACCAGGCCCATCGGACAGAACATCCTCAGATCCGTTATTGGCCGAACCCCAACCCGACACGACGGAACGACCCAGGAACATCACCAGGTCCATTATCGGCCAGTTCCCGGCCTGCCAAGAGCGGCCCAGAAACATTAAGGCCAGTCCAGGCCCCAGAAATAGCAAAAGGTTTATTAATACCAACCTCATAAGAAGGGGGAAGACGTTACATTAGAGAAAGAGACTGAACTCTAATCCGATTGTGTAGGCATATTTCCGACCATACATCATTACCTAACCCTAGCACAGCATAAAATCTGAACTGACTACCATTATCATTAATCATTTTTTGATAGTTAAAGTAGTTATACTTCAGTAATCACTACTTTTTTTATAACCTAAGGTGCCTTTCTATAAGATATACCAGAGTGAGATTCAAAGTCTGAATCTTTAACTGTTAACAGTTGAGCTAATCTTATTCACTATCCTAGCTCTATCTACACATTAATATTATCATTTTTCTTCCATTGAAAATCGAAAATCGAAACAAAAACTGCTACAATCTCATTCTCAATCTAACAACCGTAAAATAGATGCAATCTGATTCAATTAGACAGACGTAAACTACTGAAACTAGCAAAGGCGAATAGTAGATTAACGATTTAGGGTTGAGGAAGAAAAAAAGGGGAACTATCGTCTATCTTTCTATCTCTGTAGAAATTTGTAATGCAGTAAGCGGAAGAGAATAGAAGATTTAATAATGCGTGTACCTGTTCGTCGTCGTTCTTCCGAGAAGGGATAGAGATAAATTGATTTGGAACGATTTGGGGAATTATATATTATGGGTAAATTGCAAATATAATATCATCTGTATATGTATAAATATATGTAAATTACCCAGTAAACCGTCATTCCTTCCCTCCCTCTTACAGTTCTATTCCGTTGTCATCAAGATCTTATCTAGGGTTTTCAAAATCGTCCCATATCGATTTTTCCGTTGAAGCACGAACACTGCCTCTGATCTTTGATATTCGGTGAGGTCTTTCAATTCCTGATTTGATCAATGTACTGATATTTTTTTGATTTCCCACCATCTGTTTACAAATGGTGGGTACAGATTTCGATTTTTAATGTTTATCTATCCTTCTGTTTAACTTTTTTAATGTAATTTCTACTTTGATCCAACCTTTGATATTCAATTATCTCGAAAAAATTTATTTCTTTCTTTCTCTGATTTGTAAGATTCAGTTATTAACAATGTTACTGCAGCTGGTTTCAACTAAAATAAATATATTTTCCTTTCTGTAGGAAATATGGATTGTTCTGACTACACTGTTTATGTTGGTAATCTTCTCAGTGTCATTCTTTAGAAGGAAATTCACACACTGTTTTACAAGGTCTCTTACCTATAATTGAGTACATTCTTTTGTTTGCACATTCATGTAACATATTTCTTGTAAACCAATATCAGTAATGACTAAAGAGTCTAACTACTGTTGGATAAAAAAAATCAAATTTGTATTGCATTTAGAAATCCACTGTCATTTTTCTTATTTGTTTTTCTATATTTTGCAGTATGGTTAAATTGGTGATATTGATCTGAAAAAACTTTTTAGGTTCCCTTATTATGTTTATGCTTTTGTTCAGGTAAAATTTCAATCTTAAAAATCTCATGCATTGTTTTTGTCTCCTATTTGCATTTATTTCTTTTTACTGAATGACTGCAAATGATTTATGTTTTCATTGAAACATCTTTGCAAATTGCAACTCCAAGCTATGTTATTGTGGCAGTCAGAATTACATATAGTTCAATTTAAATTTTATGGCAATCTAAAGCAGTGCTCTACACCATTATTTTAATATTTTCTATCTTATTTAAATTTCAACACTGTTTTTGTTTCTTATTTTCTTATTTCGTATACCATTTGTTGTAGTTTAAAGATGCTCGTGATGCTGAAAATGCTGTCAGAGGACGTGACGGCTATAATTTTGACGGCAATACACTGCCAGTAGGAATTTCCCTTAGACCTTTATATATATATCAGAAAAATATATTTGATATTTTATAAGTTGAACTAAAAAAAGATAGAAGAAATCCACCACTATCAACAGATCATCGTATCAACTATAATGGTGAAGGCAGTGGTGTGGGTCGTGGTTGTGGACGTGGTGATGCTTCTAGATGTTCCATCTACCGTGGTATGCACTCTTCAGTTTATAGTATTTTGCTACAGCCTGTTCTTCAGAATTTCTTAGCTTCACTTTTTTTCTTTCTACATTGTGGTTTGCAGTAAAGGTTCATTGATTGCCTCCTTCTGCTTCTTTGCAAAATTTGAAGGTAAAGACATGTTTAATGTAGCAGTTTCAGTTTTTTTCGTTTTACTATTTGTTTTGATTTTTAAGGATATCATCAATGTCAAAAATCTAATCATTGTTACTAGGATCACATGCGTTGAGCTGGGAAGATCTCTTATGCTCAAGTTTTTCGTGAGGACAAAGGTTTATTTATTTCATAAATGTTTTGTTTTCCCAATATTTCCATATTGTTAAAACTAATTTTGGATGAAGCCTCTCCTCATAATCGCGTAATCAGTGGCCTTTCTCTCAGGAATTCATACACCAGACAATCTGAGATTAAAAATCACACTCTTTCTTGGATTTTATATGGCATGCTAATCGCATAATTTTTACTCCAATATATTCAAAAAAATCTTCTGAAATGTATTTTTCATCTATCTGGAATTCGCAATCACCTGAAAATACAAGGTTATTTGAAAATACATCTAAAGTCTTCTTTATCAATATGGTTTTTTAGAAGTCGTAATCATTTCATCTTTGAAACCCGCCTAAATAGAGTTCAACCATATTTACATAGCATTGTGTGCCATCTAAATAATTTCTGTTTTACGAGTGAAATTGATTAACAATCTTTTTGGAGAAGGTTTTCCTTGCTCATATTTTTGATTGATTATACATCACGGTAATGCTCCATTCAAATTATCCAATTGTATTTTTTGGTGTAGTATATGATTTCCAGTGTTATGCTTTTTAGACATTTGTCTTTTAGAACGAACTTACAATCTATTTATGTCTAATTGCATTTATAATCTATTTATTCTTTATTTAATTTTAAATCAGGTCATACAAAAGTCACATTTAGTCGGAATGTTGTATTATCTTGTTTTTAAAAATAACATTTAAAGAATTTTTTGAATGTTAGCAAACATTATTTTTTATGCTTATCATTCTTTTGCAGGAATTTGTGGAATTTGACATCAACTTAGAAGTTAGAACGATGGTAAAAAAACTCTTTTTCCTTTATGTTTAAGAGATTGTTTTGCAAACAACAGAATTTATTTGTCTTTCTTTTTAATACATCATTCATTTACATTAAATTCATAATGAGATCAATCATTCATATTCATAAATTCAAATTTATTCACATCTATAGTTTAAACTAAAATGCCTGAAGACTGAAGTAATCACTATTATCTATGTGCACTAGACGAATATAAAGAAAATATTTTGTAAATGACCTATTTCTTGCTTGTTTTAAATCTTACATAGTTACATTTTTTATTTAATGATTTATTTTCTTTCTATTTACACTTTTTTGCATTGGTCTACTCTAGTTTTCCCATTACCCTTCCCCAATCTTTCTCAATTCATGCTATTTTCCTCTTGTTATCCTAAAGAAGAAATATATTGCAAGAATGAGAAATAGATAGCAATATTTGAAAATGTAAATCATCGAGGCTGCACGCTCTGTGCTGCGTATCTCCATTTCCCATCCTCCACTTTGAAACAATTTGGGCATTGCATTCTTCTTCTTGCATTGAATGATGACCCAATACAATCTGAAATCAGTGCAAGCATGTATTATAAAAGATAGAAATTTGAATCAAATTACTGAAGATGTGTATAATTGAATCAAATTACCGAGATGAAATAGGTGCCCACATGCCAACCTCGCGGTGGATCTATTTCCACGTTCCTCCATCACAGGATTTCTACAAATTGAACATAAACATGCCAATTCTAACCCATCTGATCTTCCTCCTTTTTTTCCATCACCGCCATAACCACCGTCATTTAAGCTACCTTTGCCGACAGACATTGAATTGTACTTGAATCCCATCTTGATGCAAATCAACGATTTGGAGATCGTATTTGTAGGAGTGGATGGAATTGGCTATGCTTTTTCAATGGATTTTTAAGAGGGTATAAATGAAAAAAACAGGCGTTTCTATACAGTTCGTTTGAAACTCAAAATAGATAAATTTAATTGGTTTATTGGTTATCTTAATGTTTGTTAGTTGTTTCAGATAATCACAAGTCAGATAAATATAATGGTTTCAGATTTCCATTTGTGTCGGAAATCATGCTAAAAATATTTAAACAAATCTGATATAATTTAGCTATTCGATTTTACCCAAAGTTCAAATCTAAATACCAAAATCATTTATGCTCAAAATAAAATAAAAAACCAATTACCTGATTGTAAAATCTTAAATTATTAACAATGATAGGGGTATAAATGTACCCGGATATAATTATAAGTGGACTTATTTTTAAGATTTCCTGTACAAAAAATATAAGAACAAACATCAAAATGCATCACAAATTCACAGCCGTAAAATTAATTCCTATCGATTGAATAATTCAACGGTAATTCAATTCAAAACCAGTTGCTTATCTGATATAAGCATACTTATACGCAAACCTAATCAGCCCACAAATTTAAAAGCTCCTTCACCATCCTTCTCCGAAAATAAACCATATCTTCCTACAAAGATGGGAGTTGGGTTATGTACGAACTCAACTCAAACAAATAATTATTTTCATGAACATAACAAGTCAAACAAATACTCACCTGGTCGAACATAAGACCAAGACCACGGCTATAGAAGTCAATGTACTTAAGCATGAACATTCCACAGTCCCATGTATTTTTTTGAAGTATACCAACATGAACAAACTCTTGTTTCCATGTCTCTGAATCCATGTCCATATTACTTTTATCCTTAACTTCATCTTTTAAATATCTATCCTAACATTCCATAAAACTGCTTCAATTAAAGTTGAATCGTGGTAAAAATATCAAAGAAGAATGCACATGATGTTTACTAACACAATCAAAAGGATTATAGAGTAAAATAATATAAACCTAGAGAATAAAGTAATGGTTATACTATTGTAGACAACTGTGGGATTCAACTACATAGTCATCGCATCACTGATTTGAGAAAAACAAGATATTAACAGCAAATTCCTAGATCGATGCCTGAATTTGTGTAGAAGTAAAAGACCCCATTGTGTGATGATACGAGTTTATGGTTCATATTTTAAGTAATTGAGGTTCATGGTCCGCGAATTGTTAGACATTTATTGGCTATCTATTTTTCAAAAAATTAGCCACATACCAATAGTGTTAGAACTTCGACATCCATACCACCCATTGAATCAAGGTACTGAAACTTTCTTGATTTGACATGGATTATTGCTAGACACCAATGTATCGTCTTATGTATCGGCACAAAAATCTGCACAAGAGCAACTTTAACAAATAAAACCTTAAAACAAATTAGGCAAATATGAATGAATACAGGATTGATCGAATTTTACTTTGTCGCAGTCAATCAAATTGTAACCAATCTTTCTTTGAGTCGTCCATCTTCTCACTGCTTTGAAATCATATTGATCATGCCCATTTGTGAGCTGGATAACGAAACACGCCAACATAGGATATCATTAATTAAATGAAATATTAAAAGAATGTAAATAGATACTAGATGTCACCTAACCCTTTTGTAGAAAAATGAATTGAAGAAATGGCATTTCAAAAACTTGTTTGGTTCTCTCTTTTCCCTCTCCTTCAGTAGTTCGAGGTACAGATTTACGACCTCGTCGTTCAACCAACGGCCAGGTCTCAAGCACAACATCATCTCCCTACTAATTCCAATGTTCGATGGCTTGTGCCGTACTAAAATATCACTCCAAGTCGACAAGCTAGTCATGCATATGTTAAACAAATTCCACATTATTTGAAGATATTCAAATTTGTTAAACTACATAGTGAAATGCGTGTTTCACAATATTTCAACATCCAGGTACTTGATTATCAATGGATGACTGCTAATCTTTTACAAGGTATCAATATCAATTGAAGCCAATCCTCAATCAAAAAAGGTATTATACTTGTATATTTTGTAAACAATCTAAGTTATCTTCATCTAAGTACTAAAATGTTATGAAATGGCAACTAATATTTTGCATGGTATCATAGCTTGTTGATTACTAATCGTCTAACCATATATATGCATTCCGAAATACCTCATGGAATCATCTAAAGCACAATCGACGTCGATTTCTTCATCATCAGTAAGATCAACGAAAGCTTCTTTTTTTTTTGAAGCAATAACGAAAGCTTCTTCGATATCCTAGACATCAATGCATAAATGAATGTACATCAACAATTAAGTCCAGTTGAAGAAGACAAACCTCAGATGATGCCCTTTCCTTCAACTTCTTCCGTTCTTGTTCAGTATGACAAGAAGTGAATTTTTCCCCAGTCAGGCTAAGTTCGAAACCAAAATTATCTAAAAGAGGCTGTGTCCACCGAACATCTTCGCTTCCTGATGGCATCAACTCCACTGACATTTTCCTCCCATCCTCAATCTTCTTCCTATTTAGAATCCGGTGGTTCTGTATCTTGATTTTCTCTCCGTCACTTAGCAGTCTCAAATCTTCTACATTCTCATCCAATGTCCTGAAAATAAACCCTTCCTCGTCAAAACTCCGG
Organism: Zostera marina; assembly: GCA_001185155.1. NCBI lineage: Eukaryota > Viridiplantae > Streptophyta > Magnoliopsida > Alismatales > Zosteraceae > Zostera > Zostera marina. Next base: position 45,274 of record LFYR01001219.1, read on the forward strand.
CGAGGTCTGGTTTCCTCCACGACCACCTGTGGCTTCCCCTTCCTACTACTACCCCAAACCGAACAAAGATTCCCCATCACCTACTCCAGTTGATCTTACCTTGACTGCGCCTTGATCTTATTCCTCCTCTCTGCTGATAATCGGGAGAAATCTAGTGAACCGGGAAAGAACGAAATCTGTTGAGAAGCAAAGATTGACGTCGATCGATCGACGGAAAATTCTTAGGGTTTCTAAACAAACTGTCGCCGTTGATACTTGGTGGTGATGATGGTCCGGCAATATTGAGATTTCCGTTAGGGTTTGATGCTGTCTTTTCAATTTCAATTTAGGAAGTTCTACAGTGTTGCCAAAAAAGATCGTTAAGGTTGTGACAGACCCGCCTCGTCCAGAGTGGGTCTTGGGGCGATCCAAAACCTAGGTGGGTCGCCCGTTATGAAAGAAGAAGCTTGACGTCAAGTCTCAACCTGAGTTTTTTTGAGAAGTACGTTCCGACGGTCATCAGAGCTTATTTATCTAAAGATCTAACTATCATCAGGAGTACACGAACGAACTAGGGTTTCGTTAATCCCTCTTTCTCTACGAGTGTGATACCAGTGTCAACTGTAACCTATATGATGGTGAGTGGGTTCACATTAAAAGGCTCACACACACAACTTTCTAGTGTTCCCCACTGATCATCAACTTTCTCCCTTGTCGAATCAGGAGAGGTATTTGTAGTTCGTCGGCGCAAGCCCATTGCTCGGGCGAGGTGTCTGAGGCCTGTTCAACCCGTGGTCCGTCTGGACGGGCCTCGGTACCAACACCTATATACTTTCCTTTGTTCTAGGATGTTAATACTTATTGACCTTTCTCTACCCCTCGGACAAGGACAGACCGAGCCGAGATTGGACTGAATGGACCTTGAGATATCTTTGGACCGCTCCAACAGACTGAAGGTATACTCCCTCCGATAAACTTGATCCGTTGATGCTTCTGTTGAGTCACTCTAGTGGCTTGAGGGTATTATCATAATAGATTCCAACGGCGTAAAATCAAACATCAGATCGGTGCCAGAGAATAACTAAAGCAGTCTCGGGTATCTACAAACCAAACCCAAAATATGCTCTGGCGTTTGCAGTGGTGAATGTTGTCATCTCACGATCACTGAAGTATGCATTAGGCGTGCGTGCCGGAATGGAAATTCGCAATGAAAAAGGAATTCAAAGCACTCCAAAATAATGCGACTTGAGAATTGATATCTTGGCAAATCAGCGATAACGCCATCAATACCAAATGGGTATTCAAAGTGAAACCCAAGGATGGCGGCACAATTGAGAGGTTCAAAGCACGTTTAGTAGCAAACGGGATACACCAGATCCGTGGATCGGACTACGTTGACACATTCATTCTCCGTCTAATTGAGACTGATATAAGACCTAGCAAAGTCGTAATCGACTCGTTTTTGGATGGATCAAAACCACTACAGACACAACCGGTTAGTGTACCACCGCTCGAGAGGCATGGCTTGTTCTTGAGAAGCGACGCTCAGACATATGAATCCATAATAGATAATATCATCCACGTAGACGAGTAGGTAATCACGCAATCACAAGAGTAAATGAACATTGAATCTCGATATGTTAAAGATATATCAGAACCAAATAATATATTCATCAGATAAATCGTAGTGAAATTCTATACAGAGAAATTCAAATCATGTGACCACAATTGTATCTAGTGAAAAACTAGATACAATGACCACAATTGAATTCTATTAATTCTACTTAAAATCATTCTAGCCATCCGTTTTCAAATTAAATGGTAGATGTGAGATGGACGGTTGGATGAGAGAATTTTCTACTTGATTTATTAGATAATTCTCAATAGAATCAAATTCATTTTTTTAATGGAATTACTATTTTACCTATGCATATAAAATAGTCCAGATCGAAAGCAAATCTAGCCCAGTCCAGTTGAAAATAGTCCTAATATCACTGCCCATCGAAAAACCCTAAAGCTTTCCATTATTCCCTTCTAACGATCTGAGGAAGGAAGAAAGAAAATAACCATGGACGAGAATCAGTACGATGAGTTCGGCAACTACATCGGTCCCGAAATTGACTCAGGCTCAGATTCAGACTCTGGCGATAAATCTTCATTCGATGTCGAAGATGTCGAGTCTCCAAAACCGTCCTACGACGTGCAATCCGATGAGGACAACGTTGTTGGTCCCACACACAATGGTTGGATCAGTACCACCGGCATGGACATTGATTCCGATGCTGTAGCTTCGCAGGTCGTCCTCGCGGAGGACAAAAAGTACTACCCAACTGCAGAAGAAGTATATGGTGAAGACGTTGAGGCACTAGTGATGGACGAGGATGAACTTCCCCTCGAGCAGCCTATAATCAAGCCCGTACGCGACATTCGTTTTGAAGTCGCCGCCAAGGAAACATCGACATACGTTTCCACTGAGTTCATGCTAGGGTTATCCTCAAACCCTTCGTTGGTTCGTAATGTGGCTTTGGTTGGAAATTTGCATCATGGGAAGACTGTGTTCATGGACATGTTGGTCGAGCAGACCCATCGATTTTCAACATTTGAGACTAGTAATGAGAGGCATATGAGGTTTACTGATACCAGAATCGACGAGCAGGAAAGAAGGATCTCCATCAAATCCGTCCCGGTTTCTCTTGTTCTTGAAGATAGTAATGCTAAATCTTATCTCTGCAACATCATGGATACACCTGGGCATGTCAATTTTTCCGATGAAATGACTGCTGCATTACAGCTCGCCGATGGTGCACTGCTTGTTGTCGATGCCGCCGAGGGTGTCATGGTATGATTTATTTATGCTCACCATTATCGTCATTTGATCATTTTTGGCATCACATTTGATAAATTTTTAGTAACTAAGTACACTTAACAGGTGAATACAGAGAGAGCAATCCGCCATGCCATACAGGAAAGACTTCCTATTGTTCTTGTTATAAATAAGGTTGACAGGTTGATCACCGAACTAAAACTACCTCCTAATGACGCCTACTTCAAGTTGAGGCATACAATTGAAGTAATCAACGATCTCATCTCTGCATTCTCCACCACTGCAGGAGCTACGAAGCTTATCGATCCGACAGCTGGTAATGTCTGCTTTGCTAGTGCAACTGCAGGATGGTCCTTCACCTTACATTCGTTTGCAAGGCTGTATGTGAAACTCCATGGAATCCCATTCGATCATGAGAAATTTGCATCTCGTCTATGGGGCGATATGTACTACCATTCTGATACCAGGATATTCAAGAACAAACCACCTATGGCTGATGGTCAGAGATCTTTTGTTCAATTCATTTTGGAACCACTCTACAAGATTTACAGTCAAGTTATTGGAGAACACAAAAAAAGTGTGGAGAAAACACTTTCAGAACTAGGCGTGACCTTGACTAATGCGGCATACAAATCGAATGTACGCCCTTTGTTGAGGCTGGCTTGTAGCTCTGTCTTTGGGTCTGCCACTGGATTCACAGACATGCTTGTCAATCATATACCTTCTGCTAAGGATGCAGCTCTTAGAAAGATAGAAAACATCTACACAGGTCCGTTGGACTCAGACGTTGCTATAGCCATGAAGGATTGTGATCCCAATGGTCCTCTTATGATTAATATCACCAAACTTTATCCTAAATCGGATTGCAGTGTGTTTGATGCATTCGGACGAGTGTATAGTGGTACCATCCGGACAGGCCAGACATTGCATGTGTTAGGAGAAGGTTACTCACCAGACGATGAAGAAGATATGACAGTAAAAGAAGTAACAAAGCTTTGGGTTTATCAAGCTCGATATCGCATTCCTGTTAGCAAGGCAGAAGCTGGTTCATGGATTCTCATCGAGGGTGTGGATGCTTCAATCATGAAGACAGCGACATTATGTCTAGATATGAATGATGATATCTTCATCTTCCATCCTCTTCGTTTCAATACATTGTCAGTTGTGAAGACAGCAACTGAACCATTGAATCCCAGTGAGCTGCCTAAAATGGTAGAAGGCCTCCGGAAAATCAGCAAGAGCTATCCTTTGGCTATCACCAAAGTCGAGGAATCTGGCGAACACACTATTTTGGGAACCGGCGAGATCTATTTAGATTCTATTATGAAGGATCTTAGGGAACTTTATTCAGAAGTAGAAGTCAAGGTACATTTTTCTTCTTTCGCATTTTAGAGTTAATAACTTTTTAATATTTAATTATCTATACTTTTTTACAGGTGGCAGATCCTGTGGTATCATTTTGTGAAACAGTGGTCGAGTCTTCCTCATTGAAATGTTATGCTGAAACACCAAATAGAAAGAATAAAATTACCATGGTGAGAAAGGAAAAAATATTGAATTTATTATTATTATTTAAATATTTTACCTTGTAGGCTGTAGCAGCTGTAGCTTAAGCCATTTAGGTTATAATTATTTTTCTTATTGTTATCATCAGCTTGCAGAACCATTAGAGAAGGGTTTGTGTGAGGATATCGAGAATGATGTCGTATGCATTGACTGGACGAGAAGGAAGATTGGTGATTTCTTTCAGGGAAAATATGACTGGGATTTATTGGCAGCTCGATCTATTTGGGCTTTTGGACCTGATAAACAGGTAATAATTATAGCCTTTGTGTTTTGTAATATCTTCTTCAAATTTAAAATAATTCTTCTCTTCTATTTGTAATCTTGTTGGCAGGGACCTAATATATTATTAGACGATACACTCCCTTCTGACGTCGACAAGAATCTGTTGAATTCTGTTAGAGACTCAATTGTACAGGGGTAAGAGAAATTGTTTCTAATTATTATTCTGTGTGTATTTAAAATAACCCTTTCCAATAATTTGACCAGGTTCCAGTGGGGTGCCAGGGAAGGTCCTCTTTGTGATGAACCTATCCGGAATGTGAAGTTCAAAATTTTAGATGCGACAATTGCTCAAGAACCGTTGCATCGAGGTGGTGGTCAGATCATACCAACTGCTAGACGTGTGGCATACTCATCTTTTCTTCTGGCCACACCACGGCTCATGGAACCTGTTTACTATGTAGAGGTACTCGTTATCATCATTTACGTGTTTTTAGATTTTATTTGAACTGAATAGATCTTGAGCCAAATGATTTTCTTCTTTGATGTGTTATCTTTAGATTCAAACACCAATAGACTGTGTCTCTGCAATCTACACTGTATTAACTAAAAGGCGTGGACATGTAACAGCTGATGTCCCACAGCCTGGGACTCCTGCTTATATTGTCAAGGTTTTTTTCTATCCATATTCTTCCACTTATATCTTAATGAATAACATCATATTTTGTGATTTTCAAATTTCCAGGCATTTTTGCCAGTGGTTGAATCCTTTGGTTTTGAAACGGACTTGAGATATCATACACAAGGACAGGCATTTTGCCTCTCTGTTTTTGATCATTGGGCTATAGTTCCTGGTGATCCACTTGACAAAAACATCATCCTTCGTCCACTCGAACCCGCTCCTGTTCAACATCTTGCACGTGAGTTCATGGTCAAAACAAGACGTCGGAAGGTAATTAAATTTGAATTTGGAGTTTGCTCACTTCGTATTTCATGCTTCTCATGGTCACAATTTATGATCCGCTTCAAATTTACCACTTTTATGTGGAATCTCTGTTAACTTTTCACCACTTCTATAACATTGATGTATAATTTCTTTGGCATTGTCGTGACAAGGGTTAATATTTTTTATGTTTTTGTAGGGTATGAGTGAAGATGTAAGCATCAACAGATTTTTCGATGAGGCAATGATGATGGAACTTGCTCAGCAAGATGCTGTTCTTCACCAACAGATGACATGGCATTGATTTTTTTCTTTCTTTCATGGAGACGATATAACCTTCTAATTCTAAATCTGTTATTATCTGTTACGATGTATTGTATTAGTATTTTTACTATTTTTCTCCACAATCTAGCAAATATTGTATGATAATTATATCCAGATTAAGCAAATAACTTCAATTATTACTGAATTTTTTATATATAAAGAGTAGCCATAAACAAGATTCAACTAAGTTTTTTATTTAACTAATATACTGCTGCTGCTTCCTCTGCTGCTTAATTTTCCTATTTACTTATGATGCTTATTTCAGAACTTGACATTGTACCTGTACTGTGCAGATATGATATCCACCTTTTTATCAGGTTGCAAACTATCGACCACAAGGTTGCATTGGATGTACACAGTGAGCTCTTTAGTGTCCATTGTCCATGCCTGGAGAACCGCTGGTACCTTGATGAAGATAATCAATGGTATTTGACCTGAATTGGTGTCCTTTACCAATTTCGAGTGGAGTCCATATCCGAAGCTGGTTACTCCCTCCACCACCACATCGAATATGGTACTGTTCTCTTTATCTTGGTAGAACACTGGAAGATTGCCCAATGATAGTATTGTTCCTCTGTAAACCATTGCCACCATACTGTCGTTTCCATAGAATATTCTGATGTTCCTGTGAGTCTCATCATATGCATATAGTTATTTTTAGAAAGGTTAGAAATTAGAATTCATGCAAGGCAATAATTCATAACAGTTAACACCCTTGGTTATTATGGTTATGTTGTATACAGATATATCAATATATATGCCCATGATGATTAATCCATTTGTTCTCTCTGATACCATAGGATGGATTGATAGAAGAGATAATCTTCGCCATTCATCCTGAATTCCTGATAGGTAAAACTTTCAGATAACCTACTTTAAATATATTTGATATAGATTTGTTCTATTAAATTAAATTTGTATTTTCAATTCTGATACAATATGAAATAAGGATGACTAATCAGGTAATTCATTAACTAGCATATAAGAATGGCATATCGTATCATCATGTTTAATCAAATTGCATTTTTCTTCTCCCAATGCATGGAATATCTATTATGAATTATCTGATATATGTAAATGAATTGATATATATACATATTATGTACGTCTATTACCTGTTAGGGTTTTCAGCCTCAATCGTAATTGCAATTTGAGTATGAAGGCTGAATTCATTTCCAAATTCAAATTTGCGAACTTCAATTTTGTTAAACTTGTAGGATGGAGGTTTGGGATCAAGGCTTATGACCGTGTAAATGAGAACTCCGGCCAATCCAAACATGAACACAAGCAACAAGCAACAGCACCAACATAGGCAACCACAAGAGCCATCACTTTCCGATTTACAGGAACTGTGCCGTGGGACATTACCTCGGTGGCTCGAAGGGCCTTGAATGATGCCGTTTCCGTTGTTTTCAGGGATCGGCACCACCGGTTTGCCATCACCGTAGGATTTTGCGTACTGGACGTTCATATTATTACAGGCCCTTATTTATTCAATACTGATCGCAAAATGGAAGAGGTAAGAAAAATAAATAACACCCCCCCATTCATTGTTGGGTTGTTTGTGGTTGAAAATTGGAATGCCAAAATTTGATTCTATTTAGCAAGCTTGCTTAATTTGTACTTTGAAAATATGTGTTGCAGGAAGAAAAATGGAAAACTGTTTTGAGTTGAAACAACATAACCCTATCTAAAGAATCAATGAATCAGGTACATCATAGAACTCAATCTATATATAGTTCATTTCATAGTGTATTTACTATTTAATTATCATTTCATGTATAAGATTATATGAGACCATTTAAATTGATCTCACATAAATTTTCTCTATACTACCAATTTTCTATTCATCATAGATAAATCATAGCTTAACTGGTCACAGTAATTATTAGATTTTGATTGTTAGGGTAACCCTAGGTTGTCATCTGAAACTGACTTTGTAAAAAAAAATACTAATTTAAGGTCTAAAAGCTATAAATGTATGAAAAATCATCTAGATTTTTTTATTTCATGGTTATTTTTTCTAAGTAAAAAGATTTACTTTAGAGTAAATCAAAAAAATGATATGATAAAAAAACGTCATTTTTAGTAAATAAAATGTTTTTACTAGAAGTTTATATAGTAAAATATATAGAAAACGGAAATGGTAGAATTCCTCTGACCTTCTATCATCTAAGGACTAATGAAATCCCTCAAATCCTAAATCAGAAGGGGTTTATGAAATATTGAAATCCCTAAGATTTTACATTATGAAATAACAAATTCATAACTATTTTACCTTTTTTTAAATGATAAGTTACCAAGGTAAATCACCTTTTTTTAAATGATAAGTTACCATGGTAAATCACATATGAATATGATTCATTTTACATTTTAAGTTTTTACACACCTTTTTAATATGGGTTTATATTACAATTCACAATTTCACACGGACAAAGATATAATAATTTAATTTTTATTAATAAAAAAGTTGGGTGACGAATCTCATGAGACGGATTTGCGGTCGGGGTGATTTGACGGACATTTACTACCGGCGACGTTTTTTTTCCGATGAAAAATACCACCCAAATTCGGCATCAGTTTCTTTCTTATGTCCGGTGTCTTCTGCGTCCATTTCCGGTTCCCCTTTGCTCTTTTCTCCGAGGACTGTTGCGGTGGCTGGTTTGTTGTAACTGGTACAATGGCGAGACTTTCATCTTCGTCTTCGTCATCATCTTCTTCTTCACCCACCACCTCCTCCTCTTCCTCCTCCGCCGCCGCCATCTCCTTTCTTGCTTCTTCTTCCACTGCTTTCAAGGCCTCCTCGCAGGTTTCTGCCATCTTCATTATCTCCTTGGTTTCTAATTTCAGTTGTTCCATTTCTTGACTGCTCTCTTCTAACTGTTGGATAGCTTTGTTCTCACTTTCCACGATTGCTTCCCGTTCAACCGTCGCCTCCGCCACCTTCTCATCTGCAGATGTTCCAAAATCCTCCATGCTTTTTCTCAGTGACTCGTACTTCTCAGCTGTTATCGTGATCATGGCCCCCCCTCCTCCTCCTCCTTTGGTTGTAGCGGGTTCTGATGATGGTGGCTGTGGCGGTGACGCTTCGTTGAGAATCTCGATCTGATTCAATGCTTCTGCTTCTGCAGTCTTGGCTTCTTCTGCCATCCTCGCTGCTTCTTCCACTTTCTTCTCTGCTTCATCAATGGCATCTTGAGTTCTATCGGATTCCATCTTCACATTCGTCGTAGATTTTTTCAGCTCGTCGGCGAGTTTCTTTCGATTGCCGGATTCCGACACTAGTTTCTCCAGATTCGACACTTTCTGCTCGTACTCTTCTCTATTTATAGCTTCACTTGATCTGGCTTTCTCAAAAACAACTTTGAAGTCGTGAACATCCAGTTCAAGCTTCTCATAAACTGACTGAGTTTGATCTTGACTCTTTTTCAGTTCCAAATGTTGGATTTTTGAATCTTCGAGTTGATTCTTCAGAGTAACGATAAAACAGTTGAGTCTCGTTTGTTCTTCTTCAACCCTCTCTAAACCCTTTTTCGCATTATCTAAATCCGAAACCCTAGTTTCCTCCATCTCCATCTGCAAATGCTCGATCTCAGCTTCAGTCTCCTCGACTTTTCTCTGGAGACCAACAATGGTTTCCGGATCTAATCCTTTCACCATGGATTTGACGTCATTCTCCACGTCTTCAAGCGCGAGTCTGTGGGATTTCAACACAGCTTCATGTTCGGAAACAATGGAAGTTTCTTCGACTTTGGAATGGAAATCTTTGGATCTCATATGCGCGATGGATTCTTCCACCGCCGCAATCTCCTTCCTGAGCTGCTCCGATCGCTCGGTGTTCACGTGGGATGATTTTCTTGCGTCCTCTTCTTGCCGGAGTGAAGCTTGCTTTGCATCAACAGACACCGATAGTTGTATTTTTATCCGTCGTAACTCCTGCTTCGTAGAGTCAACTTCAGAGACGGCAGCCGCGAGCTGTTCCCTGGTGTTCTCCATCTTTTGGTTCCAAGAATCATCGTCAATAACGGCACTGCATGTTGACTGCGTCGGCGTCTCCGATGGTGACATGATGATGATAGACGATTCTTTGGATTCGTTGATCGCTTGGAGCTTTCCGGCGAGCATGTTGGCCGTTTTCTTGGCCATGTCCAGCTCCCGTAGAAACTTGACTCGAGTTAATTGGCAACTCTTCTCAACTTCAGCCCACTTCAATAACTTCTTTTGTGCCATGTGGAGTTGGGTCTCTTTCTCCATGTCTCCCTACATTCATTTAATAAATAAAATGTCAATTTCAAATACTGGTTGTCGTGATCGGGTCAAACTCAACCCGAGTTTGGGTTCGGATTGATATTTTTGACCATGAAATCCGATATAAAGAACCTATTTTTTTCACCTGATTTTTTCAAGTCAGGTTTAAGAACCGAACCAAACTCGACTCAACCCAAAGAAATTTATTAAAAAACCTTAAAATATAAATAAAATTTTATTTTATATAAAACCTTTTATAAAAATTTATTATACATATTTAATAATTTTTTAAAAAAAATCTAAATCCTAATATTATTATCATTTTCCATTTTCATCTTTTCTCTCCTCCGTCATCGTCGGATCCATATTTAAGTTTGAGTTTTCGGCTAAAAATTATTTAATATTTTATTTTATTTAAAAATTATTTAAATAAAAGAGATTTTATGTAAAAAAAATTTAAAAATATTAAACTCAGACCCGACTAAACTCGACATCCAAATCGGGTTCGGGTTCTATAATTTTAAATGTTTTTAATTGGATTTTGACCCAAACCCGATTTCAAAACTCGGGTTCGATGCTTGGGTCAGGGCATACCTAAGCCAAATCCAACAAATGTCTATTGTTAATTTCAAATGAGATCTTATTATTTGAAAATTAGTAAAAACTCATCACTTTATATTTTCTCCAACATGCAACCTCATTTATTATTTGAGATATGTGTTCTACTTATAATATTAAATGATTTTATCGTTGGATGAAGATTTGATGGTTAGATGTGTAAGTTTTTATTTAGTTCTCAAATAATTGAGATTTCACTTGAATTTCGTCCAAAAAAAAATAGCATGAGGGTATTTTGGTAAATATGTATTTTCAAAATATCTTACAAGAAGTCTAGGGGATGGATTAATTTGTACCTCTATGTCGGCCTGATTGGGTTTCGACCTGGATACCATAGGAGATTTGTAAGGAGAAAATGCGCTTTCTCCGAACATGCTCAATGCCGCTTTGACAGATCGAAACGGTGCATTGGTGTCGATCTCCCCAATCGTCTTCCCCTTTCCATCGGTCGTCATGATTAACGCTTTTCTTGATGACCCAGACGCCGGTCGGACGAATTTTTTCGGTCTTTTACTCTGTTCGTTGTAAATTAGCCCGTCGTACCAATCGGTCGACGACCCTCTGTCATTACGAGTTACGTTGTTTTAGAGAGAGAGATAGAGAGATTACCAAACACCAAGCAATTAAGTTAATATTGGATAATTCATATTTTGAAGTAACTAATTTGAAGATGTATAAATATAGAAGAGATATAATTTTAGATATCCATAGTTAATTTAATTAATACGTGTTTAATTTGATTGATTATAAACAAATGTTGATAATTTGATTGAAAACAGAGTCTGACAAATACACGTATAATCTGTTTCGTGTAATCATGTCGTTTCGTGTTTTTATAATATAAACACTAAATCGACACTATTATTAATCGTGTTAAGATTTTCGACACTAACTGACACAATTATGAACACGTCGTGTTCGTATCGTGTTTTTTTACGAATCGTGTCTGTTATTGTCACAATGTCACCCTTAAAACTAGAAAGGGGAGGATTGGCTCGACCTATCCGTCGGTCCATCGGAAACTAATATATAGGGAAGTGCAAAATGAAGAGTGAGTGATTGCTAGTGTTGGTTCCAAGAGATTTTAGCATCATCATGTTTTAACTTTTAAGGGACATTTGAAGAAGATGATCTGGTAGTCAGAGATGGTCTCATCGTGACAATCCGGTCTCCGTCGATGATACCCATCTTCTTGGCAAAATAACCAGCTTGGAAGAACTGATTAACAACATTATCAAGGTAATCAATTCCCTGTCTCACTGTCATATTTTGGATCACACTCTCCTTGAAATTTTTCATCTCATTGTCGCCGTTCAACGTCGATCCTAATTCAACAAGTTCCTGTTGAAACTCAGTTAGCTCCGCATCTTCATTTGCTTCTGTCTGTCTAATCCTGATGGGAATTGAGAGTTTCACTGTAAAATTTACATGATTACAATCAATAAATTAACTTTGAATCATGCACTGATCATCAAGATCGATTTATATATATGCATTACAAACCTGGGCAGTCTGTTCTTGGTTCACTTCTTGTTTGAAAAATTCCTTCAAAAGAAGCTGCCCATTCATCTCGTTTTGTTAAGTATGGTGATTTCATATTGAATATCTTCTTCATTGTTGCTGGTATTGACGAATGCTCATATTCAGATGTCAAGAATGGTACTCCGTTAGATCCATGCACCACTGCCACCAAATTAGGGTTTAATATATATATATAAGATCAACATGCGATTCGTCCCCAAGACAGATGACTACGGACAAATCCGTGGCCCATCCGCAGCCAGCTTAAACTACGGACGTTCGTGGTGAAACTGGCAATATATATACATATGTGATTTAGCTAACAATTAATTATATCATACCTAAACCTTTCTCGATCCAGGGAGAAACCATGATGGTCGGTACACGAACGCCTAACCGACGAAAGTCGAAGAAGAAAGGTTCCTGGCCGACGACTCCATCAGGACTGGGGATACCATTGGTAGGGGTAGGTACGTGATCATAGAAACCCCCATGTTCGTCGTAAGTTATGATGAGCAATGTCTGGTTCCACTGAGGACTTGATCGGAGAGTCTCGTAGATCTCTTTGATGAACATCTGACCTCGGTATACGTCGTGAGATGGATGATCGTCTGTGGCTGGTTTGGTCTTGGAATCCATATAACGTTGCTCGATGACTGCGTAATTGGGGAGTTTACCTTTCTCTGCATGCTTCTTGAACATGGATTCGTAAGGATAGAACATCTCCAGATATTTCAGCTTTCGAAGGTTTTTATAAAAAAAGACCGCCGGAATATTTTGGTAGTAAATACCAAATGACCATCCTCCGTCGTGTAAATTATCAAAGATCGTCCTCTGAGGATATCCTTTGGCCAAACTACTGTAATTCAAATAAATATTTGTTATATTAAAAAAAAATTACCATAGAAAAAAAATCTTTCGATAAGCTGTAAAAATATCTAACTAATATCCCAAAGTTAAATGATATATCACTGAATATAATGTGTCAAGTAAAACTCGACTCGATAAACCCGGGCTCGTGTCCAACGAGCGAGCCCGAGCCTGACAATTCTTTAACGAGCTAAGCCCGACCAAACCAGGCTCGACAAGCTCGAGTTCAAACTTGGATAACTCATTAACGAGCTAAGTTTGACTCTATAAGCAAAAGCTCGACTCGACTCGTTTGACACTCTAATTAGATAAATCATATTAAAAAAAGTACATGATGAGACTCTCTCTCTTTTTATAACTAATGTTATTTTTACATAAAAATATTTACCTTCTAGTGATATATCAAAATCATATAATATATCATCGGTTATATTTAGGGGTGAGAACGGGACCTCCTGTCTCGGTTCCTGTCCCGAACCCGACAACTGAGGCACGGAACGGGACAGATCCGAGGCGACCCGTCCTGACTACCCTGTAAAATGCAAATAAAAACAATTTAAAAAATATAAACAATATGCAATTTACATTATAATTTTTTACCCTAAATTCCAAAATAATTTTTAGTTTTAACCCTTACCCTAAATTCCTAAATAATAAAGAGTAAAAGCCAAAAAAAATTAAATGAATAATTAGTAAATTCCTATTTCAAACTTTATAGGAATTATAATTATTAAATAATTATTAAATAAAAAATCCTAAAATATGAGCCGTCATATTGTTGTTGAAGTAACTAAAAGTAAAAGTAAAAACATTAAAAATAACTTGAAAACATGGATAAAAGTAAAAACATAAGTGTTGAAGTAACTAAAAAACATGTGATTAAAGTTAAAGTTAAACACTTCAGTTGTATAAAAACATGGAGTGATCTAAAAATCATATGTTCTACCTCTTAAGAGATGGTCTTTTTTTTATAGGAGAAACGATATAAATAATCACTTACGAGTAGTGGACCGAAAGACGATGACAAAGTTTTCTCTTAAAAAAGAAAGAAAATTCATGAAGCACACCAGGGTTTTTACACTCCTCATTGTCCAAAATCAACTACGTAAAACGATGAGTCATAGATCGTTTAAGAAAACATCGAGTCAGTCTCCAAAGATTGCTGAAAACTCAAACGATCGTAAAATCACATGACTGAATTACGGAGGGCGTGAGGTGAATCGCATGTGATCACTCCTCTTTTTTTTGTTTTAAAATTTATATATTACTTGGTAATTTTAATTCAAAAAAAATGCATACGTGTCATGTAAAAACATGCGTTAGATCGACCGACAAAGAAAATTGGCACGTAGTTCGAGATAAGCCCGTGAACTGACATGAAGCCGAGGAAGTTTTACTCACCTGATTTTATTGCAGGTAGCGCCGTGAGAAGTGGCGGAGTGTACGTAGAGTCGATTTGGCTGGGTGGACGCCGGAACGGAAGCGAACCACCGGTCGAAAACGGCGAACTCCTGGACCAACTCCTTGTAAACTTTGACGGAATCCGGTTTGAATCCGCTCATGACATTCCTTGCCATCTTCCCTGAACGATCCATTCCCTGCGCAACTTGCACGAATCCGTTCATCGGGGGAGTCTCATTCGACGTCCGTTCTGACCCAAATACCTGCTCTCTTATCGCTTGGAACGAGTGGCCCGGGTCGGGATCAACGTACTGAGAATTATCGTCGAAGAAGATCTGGCTAGATGTCGGATCACCGGATGACATACGGTTGAACTCCGAACCGTTAACTCCGTTGATTGAAGGATTCAGACTCTTCATCCAGCCTAGCATGTGGTCGAACGACCTGTTCTCCATGACTACAACCACCACCGTCTTTATGGGTGACGCCGGCGTTGAAGAAATTCTCGTCGGAAGGAGGATAAGGACGAAAACGAGGTAGAGATGCATGTGAAGATGATTCCTCATTTTGGCTGTGCTTAATTAGTTCTTGGAATCTGAGATTATCCTGGCCTGAAATCTGAATATATAAGTATATAACTGTCATTAAGCCGTTAATTAGTTAGTATTTATGACTAAGTTCTAAGTTTATTAAACAAAAATAAACCTTCATAGCCTTTGGGCCCATGGGCTAATAGTCCATTAACAAGTTAAGTTTGTTGAGATAACAGGCTTAGCCCATGATTACGTAACTGGTATCACTCAATTGGAAAAGTTACATTCGGTTATTAAAAAAATGCAAAACTCTAACTCGATAAGTTTGATAAAGAAAACTTGAACTAAATAAGACATTTAATAAATTAAAACCTTTCTATTTATAAAAATACAGTTATTTTTCAGTTGCGTCGTACGTCGGTGTGTCAAAATACGTCGTGTGCATCCTGTCTGTCTTTTAATTTTTAATCTAACAACTAGCGTTGCAACAAAAGTTCGGTATTCGTTTAATAACCGAACCGAAACAAATACTAAGGTATTCGGTTCGGTATGCTCGAGTTGCAACGCTACTGACGACTATAATAATGTACTACACAAGACACTAATACATGTACGACGAAAAAAAATGTACAACAAAAGACACTAACTCGTGTACGATGAAATGTCGATCTAATGGTTTGATTTTTTTTTAGGAAATGCCAACTATAATATATTTTTAATCTTATTACGATATTACCACTCAGTCAACCGATTGAAACTAGATCAAGTAGGGTTTTAGGAGATTATGAGTTCATGTACGGTTATGGACATAACATTTATGACAAGCATATTGAGATGCTAATAATAATAAAGTAAGCATCGTCGTCACCACCGGGGATGCTCTCAAAGACCCCGTCCGCCGTCCGGCAACAAACAAACAGGTTATAACAAGCTAGGTTATGGTTTCAATGCATCTAGATCCTGCACGCTGTAAAACTGTAAAGAAGACGGGGATGGAAAAGAAAGTAAAAAAACAACTAGGTCTGAATCACTGAATTACCTAAAACATAGACCATCAACCACTGCATGTCTACTGTGATAGATCATAGATAGATGGAGCCTAGAGATGTCCAAGACCTACGTAACCTAGAACCATAATAGGTATCTAAAGCATCCATGGGCCATGGCAGAAGAATCAGAGGAAGATATATCATAGATAATATAGATTATAAAGTTGAAAGATCGATCAGAGATGATAATAATAGAGTTTTAATCCTCTCCAGACTACAGTTTTCAGTAGATTAAGCTAGCTAAATTACCATAAATCGACCCACGCGTCCACGCCGACGACAACGACGATCGGACCATGGCGGTGAGCCGACTGGATGGATGTATGGATGGATGGTGTATCTTCTTTATCTTTTATCGCTCCCACCGGGTGCCGGAAACCCCACCGAGATGCAACTCCGACAGGTTTTGTAATGTTGTGTTGTTGCTGGATCGGGTTCGAGTGTATTCTTCCTCGCCGGGATTGTCGATGCCTTGGTCGTAAAGAAAACCTTTAAACATGTGACCTCTGATGTTTACCATCGCTTGATAAGCGTACTCGTCTTCTCCGTCGTCAATTGACGTCACTCTCACGCACTTGAAAAGCGCCGGAGCTTGTATTTGCAACGGCAAGTTCTCCCGGAACCCTGCATCTGCCATCTCGTGCATATATATTATTGCATGCGGGTGTGTGTTAATTTAACGATATTAAAACGGCTATCGATTTGTTGTTGTTGTTGTTACCTTGATGATGATGAGATCTCCGGCGCTGCTGCTGCTGGTGATGGCTTGAAGAGGTGTCGAAACTGTGGGAAGAAGTCGAGGTGTGAGAATTATTAGACGCATCGACGAGGAGTCTTTGCTTCTTAGATCCCCCGGAAGTAGTTGAAGCCGAAGTAGTGACCATTGCCGCCGAGATTTTCTGCTTCTCCCGGCGTCTAGCAGTGGGGACCCAAGTACTCTTGACGTGAGTCGTACAGTTAAACTCCTGACTCTTGCAACAAGTCCGGCACCGCCTATAAAGACAGTCTTTCTTCGCCTGGTTCCCGCAGTCTTGACAAGTTATCGCCGCCGCTACCGAAGTCGACGAAACTATGTTGCATGGAGGAAACATAGCAGCAGTAGTAATAGCACCACCAACCCTACTACTTGGGTCGTTCAAAATTACGGATCCAAAGTTAGGGTTAACACTAGAACTAAGATTAGGATTAAGATTAAGGTTAGGGTTTTCGACCTCTTCCTCCTCCTGCTGCTGCTGCCATAGACGGTAGCGCTGGAACATGTTCGGGTAGGACGGTGGCGATTTTTATATAATAATATATATATATAGATAGATAGATAGATAGATAGATTGTAGTAGGAGTGATAGATCTGGATTCGTCGGCACCTTTTCCCCAGACTGCAAATTAGGGCTCCTCCTGAGTGTCAGAAGAATCAGTGGATCTATTCTTAGATCTGAGTAAGCTAGTGAGTAGAATGAATCAAGCTAAATTGCGACAAAAATTGATGGCTTCAGGTCTACAATAGAGTTGATTTCGAAGTCGGAATTGTCCGTTTGTGCTTAATTTGAAACCCTCGCCGGCCGGACGTTCACACCACCAGGATTAGTAGTAGTATAGTACAGCTAGTGTCTCTGCTGTCTCGATCTCTGCGCCGGCGTTGTCCCGGTCTTTTTTTTAGTTACTAGCTTGATTGATAGGTAGTTGGGAATGACGTCGGAGCATCGGAAGTGGAGAATCGTTGTTCAGTACTAACGATTATCGATCTCAACTATTGGTTGCCGTTTGCATAAAATTGGCGAAAAAATATTCTATGTCGGAACCCTAGACTCGATTTTGGTGTCTATCCTGGATCGAATCGAACCTGAAATCCGAGTCTGGGTTTAATCAATTTCGGATCAGATCTTGGACCATGATCAGACTTGGATTTCACTTTTTATTTGTCAACCCATCTCTTTTATAGGAGCTCACCAGCGGACGGTGCTGATCTTATGGAGCCAATATATACGGCCCAGACCTTCATGTCGGTCTGGATCCAATATCTGGTACCCCATTAGACCTTTTTTTCTTTCGATTCTTGTTAAAATTAAGGTAGGGTTTATGGTTAAAATTAGGGTTTAAGCAAAATGTAATCTTTTTTTTTTGAAAGCAAATGTAATAATATTTAATAATATAGGAAAAGATGATAAGTCTCCGTGTATCCATTAATATCATTCTTTTATTTTTCTTTATAAGAGTGTTGGTCTCGACTTGACTCATTAAGTTCAAACTTAACCCCAATAGGGGCGAAGAATTCAAGGGGATTTATGCTTATACATGGTGATACAATATCTCGAATTCGGTCACAACACACCAACAACTAAAGGTTCGGGTAGTCCAAGATGAACTGAGACACCTATTTCAGGTTCAGAGAGGTCCCACTACCAGATTACTGACTTTTAACAACGGGCAGAAACCGTCGCTAATCATCAAAAACCGTCGTTAATTGATGATTGGCGACGGTTTTTGGTCGTCTCTAATCCTTCCCTGAAAGTTGCCTCGCTGATTTTTTAGAGATGGCCTTCATATCCGTCTCTAATTATTAGGGAAGGATTAGATGTCGTCGCTAATTAAAATTTAGGATTAGATGAGATTAGGGTCAAGCCATCTGTAATCCGTCGCTAATTTTTTTTCGTGCTAATTTTTTGGCGCCTAAATTTTCATAGTCTTCCATAAGCCGTCTCTAATTTTTAGAATAACCCTCCCTAGGCCGTCTCTAAATATTTTTGCAAGCCGTCCTCAGACCGTCCCTAGCATCGTGAAATTTCCACGAAATCCTTCTTCAGATTTAGCAGGGACTACCAGAATCCGTCTTTAAATCCGTCCCTAAATCCGTCCCTAAAGGTCTGTTTTCTTGTAGTGTCCCAAGTCAACTCCTGAGAAAATCGACTTTCCCAGAGGTTGAGCT
The DNA here is from genome assembly GCA_001185155.1 of Zostera marina. Lineage (NCBI taxonomy): Eukaryota > Viridiplantae > Streptophyta > Magnoliopsida > Alismatales > Zosteraceae > Zostera > Zostera marina. The sequence goes on from LFYR01001219.1 coordinate 64,292, forward strand.
CTGAAAAAGTCAGACACTGAGAAAGTCGAACCGAGAAAGTCGATGTGGGACCATATCTGGTCAATGCAGTTAGCCAGTTACAATCCAAATGACCAGATTACCCTCATAAATTAGTCATATAAATAAGGAACACCTCTCACTCATTTGGGCAGGTCATTCGAAGTAGAGAAGTCTCAGCGAAGCAGAGCTCTGAGTAACTGAGTCCCAGTCTGATTTCCCCGCGGAGTTCCTCATTTAACGCTTGTTCGAAACGTCGTTGAGCACTGGTCAGGTTTCACCCTCATCAATACCTCTGAAAAATTAAATATTATATCTTATAAAGAGTTTATTTCTGATCAGGTGCATGCTATCCCTATATGTGTTGAAATTAAATGCGATGACCTAATCCACACCTTTCGTCGCCTATTTTAGGATTAGTATAATGCCACTCACGAACAACACTGCTTTGAACATCGTCTTGAACAAATCTCGATCATAAATCTAACCTTAACGCATGCCAACATCATATCTTACACTCGGACGGATTATCTTTATGTCTGAATATCTCATTAAATAACTTGATTATTGTGCACTACAATTGTGGCTAATTAAATGATGATTTGATAAGATTTGTGTGCGTCGATGTTTTTCCTGACGCACACTGACACGACCGGAGTGCGTGTCGGCCGACGTTGATCGGAGTAACGTCGACGAAAACAGAAAATTAAGAAGACAGTAGTAGTAAATATTTTTTTCAATTTAATTCATAAAATTCACTGGGTTTTATATGGCTGATCCTTGTTTAAATCATGGGATCAATCATTAACATTCATCCCACGTAGTGGGGAATAACCGCCCATATAACTCACTATCTTCTAGATAAATATCTCCGGTTAATCGGAGTAGTTTCTTTAATAACTGTTGTCACCATCTTCCCTAATAGCTCAGGGTCTGTGGCGTAATTAACGTGGATGAATTGTTATCGGATTGACTGCCCACATAGTCCACCTGATACACATCGTGTGCTGGTGGAACCCGGCGTTGTCGCTTGAATTGAGTTCTAGACCTCAATCCTTTTTCTTTTGGATAAGCTTGTAGTGAAAAGCCAGATGATGGATTTCGTTTTTTTTGATAAGACCAAAGTATTAAATTTAGCGGATTTTTCTATTGTTGATATCAAGTACTACAAGAAAAGAGGTTTTCAGCGACGATTTTGATCATCGCTCAATTTTAAAAAGGTTTTGAAGAAAATGTGCGATATTAACGACGATATACCGTCGGTATTTTTTTTTTTTTTGTATAATTGGCGACGATATATTGATAATCGTCGCTAGATATAACAATTAGCGACGAGAAATTTTAGATCATCGTGAAATATAACAATTAACTTAAAATAATTTTTAATCTCCCTTTTTTTCATTTCACTTTCACTTCCCCAAATTATTTTATACTAATTTAATATAAATTATAAGGTTATTTTTGTAAATAATATTTATTATTGGTAAGTTTATAAAAATTCACCCATTAAATAAATCCCAAATCCTTAACCCCCACTCAAATCGTAAACCCTAGTTCTCTTCTTTCTTCTCAATTTTCTCTATCGTAAACCCTGATTCTTCTGGTCGGTCAACTATTTCTTCCCTCTTTGGGTTTTCAGAATCGTTCTAGAGGTTAGTTTTTTCGAAAATCTACCAGTTGTTCTTTTCTAGAGGTTCCGAGGTTTGTATACTGAAATCAGATTATGGGTTAATTCTGTTCTTTTATGAAATTTGGCTATGTTCCGAAATCGATTTTAGAGATTTCAGTCTGTTCTAGAGGTTTGGGTGGAAGGTTTATATATGCATGATGGTTGGTGTTACTAATCATTCAATAATTTTTAGAATCTTTCCACAGTCTATTCTTCTTATTATTATTGTATTGTATTCAATTAAATAAATCCCTTGATCATTTATTTTGGTTAGTTTTCAACACTTTAGGTTGCTATGAGTTAAGAGAACTAATCTTAGCCTTAATTTCTGTATTTTATTCTTAATTTCTGATATTATTTTTAATTTTTGATGCAATTTAATCTTAATTTCAGATCTTATTTTTAATTTTTGATGCAATCTTATTCTAAATTTCTTTATTCTAATACAGAAATTTTTTTATTCTTAATTTCTGATCTTATTCTTACTTCTGATTTAATCTTATTCTTAATTTCTGATCATTTATTCTGTATTTTAAATAATATATGTTCAAAACATTAATCCGATGAGCCCTATTTATTCATTTTTCTTTTATTAAAATCAATGTATTTAGAAGTCTTAAAGTTCATGGTTGAGTTTTACATATGTTTATATATATACAAGTTTGAATGATTATCGAAATTTATGATGTATGATTATGTTTTCTCACATTTATTATTCATTGTTTTAGATAGCAATTGACAATTATCCATGTTTCTTCCTAATTTTTTCATTCATCTGCAAAATTTCTGTAAATTAATTATCTTTATAAAATCATGAACTATAAAATTAATTATGTCTATAAATCTTTATCATTATCAATATAAATCATTATGATTTAGGAGGTCTAAAATGATCAGTCTTAGTGTCCTGTGCAGGAACGGACAGACATCTACTGGTATAAATTTTTTATAGCTTTTTCTAAGGTTTTTATAGCTTTTAGAGGTATAGAGCTTTAACATTTTTACTTGTTTTTATTGGAACGATTTGTTTTGACTTGTTTTGACATCTACTGGAACGATTTGTTTTGACTTGTTTTTATTTTTACACTTAAGTTTCTTCAGTTTTGATTTGCTTTTTTATCCGATTTGTTAATGGATTAATTTTATTGCTTGTGTTCAATCTAATGATTTAGTGATTTACAATTCTCTATTGCTATTTATTTTTAGGTTAAAATTATATTTTTGAGGGATGGATGTTGTATATCGTCGAATGGTTTGTGAAGATGGAGAGGTCCGGCAACGGCGAGGAGAGGGCGGACGACGGAGAAGAGAGGGAAAATAAAAGTGAAAGAGGAGAGGGAAATGAAATTAAGGTTTAAATTTTATGATATTAAATGAATTAATTAAGGTTTATAAAAGATGAGAAATTTATAATTATGTATATTAAATTTTTTTATAGTGTTTTATATAAAATTCTATTAATTATTTATATTATTATAAATTTTTTTATAAATTTCTTCGTGTTTCGGGTGAGTCGGATTTGGTTCGGGTCAAATCCGATCCAAAAAATCGGGTAAAAAATACTCGGGTTCGGATCGTTCACATCGGGTTTCATGGCTGAAAATATCGACCCGAACTTGACATTTGACCTGACCCACGCTCACCCCTAATTGAAAAAAATATTTTTTTGAATTTTGTTAAATAATTTAAAATTAACCCTAATGGGTTAAAAGAATCCTGAATTGTCGGTTGCGCACCGCCTGCCCCGGTCATATTTTTCGGGCATTGGTTCCTCCAAACTAGCTGTATTACTTTGTCTTTGAGAAAATGATACAGACAATGTGACCCATGAGTTATGGGCTATGGCCTTTTCATTTAAAAAAAATGATTTAGATAAGGGGCTAATTGCAATTTTTCATAACAAAATAAGGGTTTATACTTCATGTTGTTTTTTTCCCTCTCTGCTCGACTAAAATCTCAAATCCTATTTTCCATCATCCGGCGGCAAAATCCGGACGGGAAACAAAAATCACATTTCTTTTATCTACGGAGATAATCAAGGTTCCCCATTTTTATTCTTTTGATTACTTTTCTATCTTTAATGCACTTCATTTTTTGCTACTCGATCAATTCTTCTACGAGATTTGAAAGACAGACGATAGAATCCTAAATCTTGGGTATTACCTCTTTTGATTGATTGATTGGTCGATTAATTGTTGTTTTATGATCAGATTTTGTAAAGAGCAAGATGGTTTAAATTTACCAAATTATCAATTTATCAATTGTTAATTGGTTAACCTTTCAAGTGATTCCGTTTTTTGTTAGGGTTTTAGTCTTTTAGAGAAGCCCTTTGCGGTAGAATCTGAAACAACATTATGGTAGTGATGGGGAAGGCGGCGCACATGCGTCTGCAGGGTGGCAAACACTTCCGACAAAGGATACTCCTCTCTACATTATCCTCAGTCCCGATTGTAATAACTGATATACGGTCTGATGACACCACTCCGGGGCTCCTTCTTCACGAAATATCCCTCCTCCGCCTTGTGGAAAAAATATCTGATAACTGCATTATTGAGATAAACGAAACAGGTAAGAATAAGAAATTGATTTTTTTTTTATCATTTTCCGTTGTTGTGGTTTAATTTTTTTGGGACGGGTTTTTTGAAGGGACAAAATTGAGGTATAAGCCAGGTGTGATCATGGGTGGAAAGCATTTGATGCATGACTGTGGACTTAGTCAGGGTATTGGATATTTTCTTGAGCCGTTGATTGTGTTGGCGTTGTTTGGAAAGAAACCTTTGTCGATTAAACTCAAAGGTGAAGTTTCTTTGTTCTTCAATTAAACTAAAAGTATTATTTTACTTTCGCTATGTGTTGAAATATTCACTGTTCTTTGGTTCTCATACAGGAATTACAGGAATTATTTTACTTTGGCAATTTTTATTTGTTAACGTGCATTATAATTACAGGAATCACCAATGATTCTCGAAATCCATCTGTGGATACTTTTCAGTCAACCACATTTCAGATGCTAAAGCGTTTTGGAGTTCCTGATGAAGGTTTGATGTTGAAAATTGAAAACAGAGGCATCCCTCCTCTTGGAGGTGGTGATGTTGTTCTCAGAATTCCAATTATTCACAGTAGCCTGTCGGTGAGTTTTTTTTTTCATTTTCAAAAGAACTCAGGTATTTTTCTTGCAGAATATTACCTTGATTCTTAAAAATCATCTTTGCTACTTGCAGGCTGTAAATTGGATTGATGAAGGAATGGTTAAAAGAATACGTGGAACGACATTTTCAAATTTTATATCTTCTGAAGTTGAACACCAAACAAGAAAGGCAACACGAGGAATCTTTAATAACTTCATCCCAGATGTTTTTATTCATACCGACCATAGATCAGGTCCCGCTGCTGGAAGGTAGCATTCACTTTCTTATTAGAATTCTGGCATTCACATTTACAAATCTAAGTAAACTAGCGATTTTCCAGACGTCAATGTAAATTGATTTTTTATATATATTCTTATATCGTAATGCTGATTTCCTTATATTTCCAATCATTTGGTGTGGTAAAGACCTCTTGTTGGACAAAAAGGTTGGGGGTTCAAGCACAATGAACATAAATATATAAAAAATTACCATTTGCAAAATAAATCATGATCTCCTAAACAAAAAAGCTATTTTGGGAGTTTGTTTGATTGTAAACTGAATTCAGTTTCTTGAAGCTATTTTTCAGTCATTTTTGTTCTATCTAAACAGTCTGGTTATATTGATTGAAAATTTGAAATCATTGAATATTTTTAAAATAATTTTTTTCCATAACAATATGACAAATGTTTAATGATAGTAAATGCGAGTTCAGTTTGCATAAAAAAAATTAGTTTTATAATTTGTACTGGTAGCCGAATGTAAGAATGACAAGATTATCGTAAATTACTGAATTTTACAAGTTTTCTGCTGCATCTGTACTCATTTATCTTTGTATTTTATGAATTATCAGGTCACCTGGTTATGGCATCTCTATAACGGCAGAGACTACTTCAGGTTGTTTTATCTCTGCTGATGCAATTGTTTCTCGAGGTGCAAAACTGGATAATTTTGAAGAGGAGGAAGATAAGATGCCCCCTGAAACTTTTGGCATTCACATTGCTTCTATTTTACTTGGTGAAATTGAGCAAGGTGGAGTTGTTGATTCTATGCATCAGGTACACATTGAATCTGATTCTTTTTTTTCTTTTCTATTTCTGAGTAGTAAAATTATCCTGGTAGTAATTACTAATTATAATAATTTGGATAGAGTAACAATAAATAAAAATTTAGTTCTATGATTCCATCTCATCTTATATCTTCATTGCACAAATATAAGGTAAACCAAAATTCACATTTTCTCTATGATGAAAGAATCGTGTATCATGTACGAATTGCAGGGGTTGCTATTTCTTCTTTGTGCGTTATGTCCACAAGACGTATCCAAAGTACGGGTTGGAAAGCTCACTCCATACGCAATAGACACATTGAGAAACATTAGAGACTTCCTTGGTGTCAAGTTCATCATTGAGCCTGATCCTCCGACAAACACAGTGATCTTAAAATGTCTGGGATGTGGATTAAAGAACCTTTCCAGGAAACTTTCTTGATTCTCTTTTTTTTCACTTTTCTTTTCATTCTTCTTTTCGAAGTAAAAGTTTATTGTTAACTTATTGACTGATATAGTCTATAGATTATTCTTACCTTAGTATTTAGAATTAGTAGTGTTTTTACCTTATTTGTCTAGCATTTAAAGATGTAATCTCTGTGATAAGAGCTGGGTATGGATTGGGTATGATCTTTACCCGCACCTTACCTTACCTTACCCAAAGTGGTCAGATATTGGGTATACCCAAAGTGGTCAGATATTGGGTATACCCAAAGTTTTAGGGTAAATATAAAAGAAAAGAAAATATTTATAATCATACTCTAATAACTCTATCCGATTTGGTTGGGTAAAAAACCTTCGAGTTCGGATGGAACTGATTGGTTGAAAAACATTCAGTCATACTTGACCCAATGACATTGGGTTCGGGTAGGATGTCGGGTATACCCTACCTATGGTTAGCTTTATGTGATGTTGGTGGAGAGATGTGATATATAAAAGATTAAAAAAACTAAATGTTTTTTCAACAATAATAATAATTTTTCTTGAAAATTAATTTATTAAAAAATAAAATATAAACGACAAAAATCTAGTAAATGCAAACAAGTCCGACCATATTGTTGATAACTCGGTCGGTCGGTCCGTACCGAAGTACAATATAAAGTCCAAAACAAACATTATTTAATTATTTGCCATCAGCGACTGATCAGTTTCTCATAGAACGGTGCAGGTCTCTCGGACGACACCAAGCCGTGATTTCATGACATCGAAAATCACACGGTAGTTCTGTTGCTGCATATTTCCGATGATGTTAAGAACGCTGTTGACGTTATTCGGCGCTGACGCCATAGCCAAACACACCACTCCGCCATACGAACTACGTATCACCGTGTTTTCTTCCGGCAGAACCATGCCCATCCCTCTGAATTTCAACGTGATAACTGGGATGTTTGTTGGATTGACGAAGCAAGTGTCGAACCCACCTAGAGATGTCACGTTACCTCCCACCTGTCTAATGAACTCGTCGCGAACTGCTGTGTATGCCGGGGCGACGAGCCTCGTGTAGGTGGTTCCGGAGTCGATTATCGTTCCTCCGCCGGTAGTTGGATCGAACTGGAATGCAGTTTTGGGTATGTTTTTCACTATCCGGTGACCGACTTTGATCTTGATTAACTGCACGTAGTAAAGAGATGAGCGGCGGGGGTTGGTTAGGAGAGCGGTGTGTTTTCGGACACGAGGTTGGCCGTATCGGCCGAGGAGGAAGGAGCCGGAGAAACTTGGAGATTTGTAGCTTGGTAAGCAGTAGGAGAAGGTTGATCCGTAGGTTGATTTGGTCTGAGAAACGAGAGACGCTCGGCCACGGCCGAGGCCGAGGAGACCTTGCGGAGGGATGTTTTTGTTACCACCTGTTATCTCATTTATACATCCGAAAGCATACGCCGGAATGTCATCCCCGCCGATCTGGAGAGTGTCAACCGACAATCCTGCGGTGAACCTCGAACCACCGTATGACATGCTGAAGCTACAAGTATTACCATCTTTACAAGACGACCCGTAAACCTGCAAAACCACGCCGTCGCCGGAAAAATACGTTTATTAATCACAATTAATAACAAGTCCGGAACTACGAACGTACCTGATTGCATAGAGGATTGTTGCAGTAGACAGAACCGAATGTCGACGAGGTTTTGAAGTCAAAAGGATTAGCAGAAGACGGGCAGCCGACGCAGGCGGAGCAAGGAACCCAAGATGCGTCATTACCGACGTCAACAGCCATGAGAAGCGACTGTGGCGGTGTGCCGAAGCTAGCACGTACGACGTAGTTACTGGAACGAAGAGTCTGCCTACCAGACGCAATAGGTGCCGGCTTAGTCGACGGCGAAACGGAGTGCTTCATCAACTCCACCTCATTCGTCGACACAGCCTCGTCATTAATAAAATAACTTATTCTCGCTTCGTCTCTCGCATGAAGCTCCTCCCAGGTTATTCCTTCATGGTATGTCGACTGCACCGGCGCTTTCCCTGCCGAACAGCCTGAACACAGGAACAGAACAAAGACGGAGGAAAAGACGACAGCGGCGGTGGTTCTGATCATGGTCATGGTCGGCTTAATTAGAATCCGATGATGATGAGTGTGTATTTATAGAGGTCGTCGGAGTGTAGACGAAGTATTATTCTGTGTCACTTTTTGTCACGCGGACATGTGAATATCCAATCGAGTGCCGGCCACTGTGGTTTTTTAGATTCCGATGAAACCTGCCAACCAGACTGTAACCCATTTTGGACTGAGCGTGACGAAAAGAATGAATTAATGGTAATGGTCGGTCCGGTCTATAGTGGATGGTTCTATCTTCTCTGTCTTATCATCTGTTTAACAAACAAAAAAAAATAAAAAATAAAAGATTATTTACTCTCTTGCATTATCATTAACTATGTAGTTTAGTTATATAGAAATTAAATACTCTGTTTCAAAAGATTGGTCTCTCATAGGTCTGATAGTATAACACGAAACAACACGAACACGATTAATTATTCCATCGGCACGAAAACGACACTACCGAATCCGTGTTGACACGACTGAATCTGATACGACACGACTGTTTTCAAAGGGTAAAAACAATTCTTCTTTTAACATTCTGAATAAAAAAAGATACTCATGTCTTTAAAGATTACTTCAAGATGTTTACTAACGTATATCTTTTATTTTTTGTGATTTTTGACACTTGTAAGATCTCTTAATTCTAATATCTAAATTGAATTGGTAAGAACTGAAATATTCATTATTTTTTAATTGAAATTTATTATCATTTAAATAACTTAAGATTGGTCATTTTTAAAATAAAGAAATTATCAAATGCAATATCACTAAATGTGATAAATGCGCCGTCATCCATCCTAGTCGTTCATCTGACATCCGACGACTTTTATTCTTCACGACGGTTTGTTCTAACTCGCACACGACGGAAAATTCGACGGCCTACAATCGACGACTTTTATTCAATCAAGAGATCCGACGGCCCACATCCACATGTCGCAGATATCACATTTAGTGATATTGCACCAGAAGTTTGCCCTGTTAATATATATAGATTATTTACTTTCAAATAACAAAAATATGCTGACATTTCCTGTTGTTGGTATCAGGGCCCGTTCAGACGGATAATGGGCCGAACAGACAATTAAGCCTAGGAGGTCCAGAGAGATATCTTATAAATACCTCTTCTGGCTTAACAGGGAAGAAGATCGATTATTAGTAAGAGCAATATTAGAGAATTGTGTGTGTGAACCCCTTAGTGCGAGTCCACACCATCACCTGTTTCTGCCATTAGTTTATAATAATTAAAAAACACCATTCTTAATCTTTCTCGTGACTGTGATTGTAGGCTACCTAATTGGCTGTGTTCGTTCTTAAGGAATGTGGAAATCTTAAAATCGATTTGTTTTATTTTTTTAAAATTTTGCTTTTGGATTCTTCCTCGTTGATCAGGATTTCAGATTCCAGCTATAAAGGGCTTTTGATAAGCCCAAGCCCAAAGGTAAATATAAAAGAATAAAGATCTAGGAGATTTGAGGAGCATTGGCCCCACACGAAGGTGAAGGATTCAAAAAGTTTAAGGTAGTTGATGCAATTTTACATTTTCCTCCCAATATCTTGCAAGTGAGATAGAATTTCCGTTTGCGCGCGCAGAAAACCTGATCCGCTGATCGATCGATATTCGATAGTTCAATACTACCGACGAGGCAAGGCAACGATGACTATGTATCTAAACGCCGCAGTGATTGGAGTCGGAAATCTTCAGAAAATCGTCCCCTGCGAAAACTATCTCCGTCGTTCTTCTTCAAACCCCTAAAAATTCCTACTCATTCCACTGTTTCAACCTCAGGAGTACCGGTAGCCAGAAATTGGGACAGTCGCCGCAACCGAAACCCGTCCGTGCGGTTTCTTCGAATCCTTCATCTCTGTCGCCAGAGATCTATTCCTCGGAAGGACTTGGTCTTCATCTCACTCCGGAGAACGTCGATTTGGTTCTCGAGGAAGTCAGACCCTATCTCATCTCTGATGGTGGAAACGTTGATGTCGTTGATGTTGTAGATGGTGTCGTCTCTCTCAAACTCCAAGGTTTGATTTTGATTCTTTCTATATTATATTACAATTTATAATTTGTTGTTTCGTTATGTTCTTCTGTTATTATCAAACCTTTAGGACTAAGGATTGATTTAGGATAACAATTACGTTTTTTAATACAAAATCATCAATCCTGTCCAAAAGTTTGCATTTGTCGAAAATTAGGTTTTTTCAATCGAATGCAAAAACCTAGATTTCTTTTGGAATCTGAATGATATAGAAATATAGATGATATTAGAATTACCTTTTGCGTAAATTGAATGTTATCGTGAATGAATATTTGATTGTAATTGCCTGTAGCATCATTGCCTGCAATCAAGCAAAAGTTTTCAGAACTTTTAAATGCAGTTCTTACAAATTAATTTCTACAGGTGTCATTTGTATCAAATGCAGATTGTAAGCTACTAAGCTTATGCCATTTGTATCAATGTTGTCATTGTTTGTAGATCAAAACTTTGGGTTTTAAATTAAAGCGCCAATATTTTAAATTCATATATAGAATGAGGAGCTTGTGTTTGATACTTTGGTATTAAAAATAAGTACCGAAGGTCGTGTTCGATATTGATTGCATCAACGCCTGTTGATTTGTTGGTTTTGCAGGAGCATGTGGAAGTTGTCCGAGCTCAACTACGACAATGAAAATGGGAATCGAGCGTGTATTAAAGGAGAAATTTGGGGAGGCGATAAAATATATTTTTCAGGTTTCCGATGACATTGGGAGCAATATCACCAGTGTTGAGGTATGTTTTAGTATCTCTTAAAAATCTTTATTATCATTGGCGTTTCATGCATTCAACCTTGTTTTCGAAACTTAATTATAACACGCCACAGGCGGTTAATGCTCATTTGGACATATTGCGACCTGCTATTAAGAATTACGGCGGGAGTGTTGAAGTGGTATCGATCGAAGGTAAAGATTGTGTCGTCAAGTACATAGGTCCTGAGTCTATTGGCAGTGGTATCAAAGCTGCAATCAAGGAGAAATTTTCAGATATTTCAAATGTAGTTCTTACAGATTAATTTCCTTAACCAAACTCTTGTGACCGGAAATAACCCAGCTGGTCGCAAATACTCTTAAGGTTGTTCTATTGTTATAATTATACATCGACAGTCAACTTTTCGCATTTTAGGGATTGATTGGTATCAACCTAATCCTTTACCCAAATGTATTGAGATTTTAGCCCTTAGAATAATAAGACTTTAGTAGTAGAGGTTTACAATTTCTGTAACAGGGAAATTGATATATTATTGACCCTCAATCTCCATAGGAGCTCAAGGAGCTGACAAGCAAAAAAAATATGTACAATTAATTCAGTAATTACCCTTCCCTAATTAGATCCATCTGAGTACCTCCATTAATTTCATATATATATAGATAGTCAGTAGGGACAGAAGCTCCATAAATTGTTCATTATATTGGGGAGGGAGATGGCATACCATACACCAAGGGTCAAGGCTATAGGTCTTACAAGGTCAAGAAATATCATTGAAGACCAAGCACCTCAGTCCCTGAGAATAAGACTTTAGTAGTAGAGGTTTATAATTTCTGTAACAGGGAAAATGATATATTATTGACTCTCAATCTCCATAAGAGCTCAGGGAGCTGACAAGCAAAAAAATGTATAGTTAATTGAGCTATTAAATTTCGCTAATTAGAACCACCTGAGTAGCTCCATAAACTGTTCATCATATTGGAGTGGGAGATGGCATACCATTCACCAAGGGTCAGGTTATAGGTCTTACAAGGTCAAGAAATATCATAGAAGACCAAGCACCTTGGTATGGTTTGAAAGTAGTTATTATGACATTATAATAAAAAAATAGCTCAGGTAGGATAGCACCAGTCATTGTCTAGGAGTTGGAAGAATAGACAGGCATTTCAGACTTGGACCAAGATCTTCTTGGGTCGCAACTTACTCCACAGATCTCTTTCTTCTCATCAATACCTGAGCTGCTGCTACTGCTGCACATGATGAAGATGAAGATAATGGGATCATCCATGCTGTTGAATGTAGATTGTGCAGAAGATGAATGGAGGGGTGCTTGACTGAAAAGTTAAGGGAAGAGGAGGATAAAAAGGAAGTATTATTTTGTCGGTGCTTGAAACTCCGGCAGGTTGATTTGATTGATTTTGAACAAACGAATAGAATCCGACAAAGATATATATGCATGTGATTGGTATATAGCTAGATATAGTCAGTATGCGGATATGCTGCTCTAGTCATATTGGCCATGTGAAGGGGCTCAATAAAACCAAGCAAATGTCTATTCTAACTTCAAATCAAATTCATATCTTTCCAGAAATCACTCAACTTATAAGTACCCCTCAAGCTATTTGGTATAGTGGTAAAGATTTTTTTCATATTAACCTGAGATAAATTTGTCTATAATTCCCTATTTTGATATCTGAAAAATCATTTTCCCAAATATCAAAACAGTAAACAGGTGAATGGAGATTCGATGATCTCATTTGAATAAATTATCTTATTGGGATGATTTTTTTTCCAATAGAATTTACCATTTGCAAAAAAAATAACTTACCAAATAATTTATTTTTAACCGATCTTATATATCATTGTTCAAAGTTGAGTTTATCCACTTACAATCAAATAGAAATAGCACACGTTTTTCTTCTCCATATTTTGCATTAACCGACAGACGTCAACTCAGGGATTTGTTGAAACTCTCTTATTAACATGATATATATTCCTTGAGAACATTTATATCTTCGCACCATGGAGAAGATTGATATCCCCATTATCGATCTCTCGGTGAAGAAGAGACACATGTTGATAGATGAGATGGTGAAGGCGTGTGAAGAATTTGGATTCTTCAAGGTGATCAATCATGGCGTGTCCATGGAGGTGGTGCAGAAGATGGAAGACGCGTGTCTCAGTTTCTTCTCACTTCCGTCCTGTGAGAAAGAGAAGGAAAAAGAAGAGTTTGGGTATGGAATTCGGAACATTGGGTGCAATGGTGATATTGGAGAAGTTGAGTACCTTCTTCTGCATGCTAATGTCAATTCTAACGACACATCACAAAGGGTTACATCTACTTGCCACAAAGACCGACGTCAATATCTCAGGTCATCAATTACTAACGTTTATAAAATTAACCTTCCCATTATTTTTATTGGAAACAATTCTTATCTTACCATTATAATGGAAACAATCCCTAACGTTGAGACCTATCTCGAAAAATTATGACCGTGCGGAACGGGCAAAAAGAAGAAGGATTTAAGATTTTTCCTGGGGCACTGGACAGAAGGAAAGACAATAATTTCCTGGAACAAAATCTTGCCCTGGAGGACTCATTTAATGGTTGAAATTCAAATATCTCGAATTATCTCAACTCATTCTATTTTTATATAGTAAATTTCAAGTAAGGTAATTGAATATGAGATGATCCCCACCATTCATTTCAATATAAATGGTGTTAGAAGTTTCGAGGTATTATTTTAAAGGTACCATGATCAAGTGCAGATATATTGCCCCCATGCGACTAAGTGCAACCACCTGATTTTGGTCCTTTAAACGTTCACAGATTTATTAGATGGATTCAGATCGAGTATGTGTAAATATAGACGGACAAGATTAGATATCTTCTATATATATATATATATTATTTCATCATGAATTATCTAGCTTTACATGATTCTAATCCCATTTTTATAAACTGATCTTGTGTTAAGTGCATGCACAGGTCAAAAATGAATGAGTATGTGAAGGTGGTGAGGAAGTTGACATGTGAGATATTGGATATGTTGGGAGAAGGGTTGGGAGTGCCCGACAAGGAGATTTTCAGCAAACTTGTTAGGCAAAAAGATAACGACTCGCTCCTAAGATTCAATTTTTATCCCGTTGATCAAATTGAAAATAGTCCACAAAGTAGAGTGGGATTTGGGGAGCATTCTGATCCCCAAATTCTAACTCTTCTTCGGTCGAACAACGTTGCAGGGCTACAGATACGTTCGATCGATAGTACTTGGGTGCCTGTATCGCCAGATCCCAATGCTTTTTTTGTCAACGTCGGAGACACCCTTGAGGTTAGTTAGTTAGTTAGTTATTAGTGTTCGAGAAATATATATTTAAAGTAATTAATAATGTGTTTATATATGCCCAAAGGCATTGACGAATGGGAGATTGGTAAGCGTCAGGCATCGAGCAATGAAGGATTCATATTGCTCCACAAGACTTTCGACCGTGTACTTTGCGGCGCCGCCACTTCATACATTGATCTCTCCCTTACCAGAGACGATCACGCTCCATAGGCCCCGCTTATATCAATCGTTTACATGGGAGGAGTTTAAAAAAACCATGTATTCTCTCAAACTTGGTTCTGACCGACTTGTCCTCTTCGCTTTACCCCATGAATGATCAACTTGCTTAATTAGATTAATATTGTAAAAAACAATCTAGGAAGTGGTTGTTTAGGTCTGTGGATAATGGATATGCCGGATTATCTACTCCGACCATTAGGTTTTCACTAATGAAATGAGAACCCTCATCCTAACCATTGATTTTAAAACAACCTCAATTCGCTTGATTTAATCTTAGATGATAATATTTTGACAAAAATCTCGTTTTAACACATTCATAGTGTGTGAGCTTGTGATTGGGACTCACACACAACTTTCTAACGTTTTTCTTGCTAATTGTCAACCCCCTTCCATGTTGAATCAGGGAAGGTATTTATAGGACTTGTGTATAAGTCTCCGTCAGCCCAGACCCGTTGTTCGGGTAAAAGGAGCTTGTGGCCTGTTTGGCTCGAGGACCGTTTAGTCAAAGGTTAAAATTAAAAATAACCACGGCTTGATAGTAAAAAATACTTAATTTTTAACTGAACCATCTTAGTGACTAATTATGTTTTTTTTAAGCAATTAAATTTTATTAAAAAAAGTAAGGTCAATGCCTAGTTTACATAAAGTATAAAATAGAAGCATAAGTAAAAAAAAAAAACACATTGACTTTCTTCCATTATTTACGTAGTCGACTTATACAGTAATTAGATACGCTGTCTCAGAAAATTGGTCTAACATACTTCCATCATAAATATCTCCAAAGGTGACAATAACTTTTTTGTAATATTCTGAATCAAATGAGAGACTGATGTCTTTAATGATATGTAATTTCATTTTTTTTATTTAATTAAATGGAGTAACATACAAGTTCCGTTTAAATAAATAGCTAAAATGAAAGTTCTTATCTATTTTTTTTAATGGGTTTTCTCATTTGACAATTTAGACCGAAACAGACCCTATAAAAAATAGTGAAATTAATATTGAATGTGTAAATTACATATGTGAAAGTTTCTTGTACGTCGAATTTCAATTTGTTAAAATATGTCGAAAAATCATGATCATTAGATCGACATTTCGTCGTATGTGAATTATGTCTTTTGTTAGACTTTTTTTCGTCGTCCATGTGTTGTTAGTGTCTCGTGCAATATATTATTGTAACTTTTGGATTAAAAATTAAAAGACAAAATACGCACTGTGAATTTTAGGATTAGGGTCTTAAAAATTACCGAATTACATGTCTTCCTTTTCATGTTCTCATATTCTTTCGACCGAAGCAACTCCTCCACGTCATCTCTGAAAAAATATGCAACTCTGATTTTCGACGATATTTTTTAGGGATTTAAGGAAAACCCAGTGCGTTGTTCCTCTGTTGCTACGCCGGTTGCCGAGGATTTCCAAACCGGAGACTTCCAAATTTGGCGAGGTTTCTTTATTTATAATTTTCTTACTATTTTGCATCTACAGTTCAATTTCGTGATTTTGATTTTCTGTTTTACTTCGACCTAGAACTGCATCTGAGAGAATTGAGATACTTCGGTCGTCAGGGATGAGTTCCGCCTCATGCTCTTCTTTAGTCGGTTCTCCTCTTTGGATCGGAGGGTCTTCGCCACCGGTTAGGATATCTGGGTTTTTTCCCACAACAGCAGGCTCCTCTGGAAGAAGAGATGCTTCAAATTTCTTGAAAACAAGCTTTAATTCGGTCAGTGATTTTTTTTGATGAAGTTGAAATTTCATTGCCTTGCCCAGTAATTGTTAGTGAATTCTCTCTTTTTGTTTCTGCAACGCATTTAGATTTCAGTGTGCGTGAAGTAAATTAAGAGCGTTTTAGTGTTGAGAATCAAATGAAATATTGGACCGTAACCTTATCAATCTTCTCACAGATGGAATGTTTTTTTTGAAGATTTTGAAGGATTGTTTGAGAATAACTAGGGTTTAAAAAAACGGTACACTGTATGTTTCTAGAATTTTAGTAAAGTTACTCTACTACTGTTCTTGTTGTTTCAGAGAATTGTGGTGTTTGTGATTGTTCTCTGTCTGAAGGTTTTGTTGATTTTTTTTGTCAGAATGACAGTTTAGATAAACATAAACAGAAGATAGCATTGAGTTTTAGAGTATCCAGGGGGAGGATTTCTTCATCTGATCAGCTTTCGAAAGCGCTGGTCATCAAAAGTGATTATCCCCAAAATGCTGATTTACCTCCGTATTACTCAAAAAAGGAAAAAAAGCCATTTCCGATCCCCATAGTAGAGTTGCGACGAGCAGCAAGACAGAGGAATAAAAATGCCAAGGGAAAGCCAAAGAGATCGATACAGCCTCCTCGAAATGGGATGTTAGTGCGCAATTTAATACCAGTGGCATATGAGGTATTCAATGCTAGGATTTCATTGATAAACAATTTGAAGAAGCTTCTGAAAGTCGTTCCAGTTCATGCTTGCAGGTGAAATCAATTTTCTTCGGTTTAAGGTTGTTTTATCTCATAATCGGACTTATTGATTGGTTGTATATTATTTCTGCAGTCAGTGCAATGAAGTACATGTTGGTCCAGTTGGACATGTCTTTAAAACATGTCGTGGACCAAAGGCTGCGATTCGCAGGGGTAGCCATGAGTGGACACAAGCAGATGTTGATGATGTGTTTGTGCAGGTTGAGGCTTACCATCTCATTGATCGGCTTGGCAAACGGATCACCCATGACGAAAGATTCACCGTTCCCAGAATTCCAGCCATTACAGAGCTCTGCATACATGCCGGTGTAGACCTCCCAGATTTCCCAACGAAACGCAGGAGGAAACCAGTTATCCGTATCAGTAAGAATGAAGTTATCGACGCTAATGAGGATGACTTACCTGATCCAGTGCCTGACATATTAGACAGATCACTCCTAACTGAATTACCAGATTTAGAAGCACACCCACCATCCAAATCCAACCTAGAAGAAATGGCTCTACTCTCCGTAGCGACACTGCAGTCATGGGATACATTGATGGAAGGTGCAATGAAACTGATGAGAAGGTACAATGTCAGGGTGTGTGGATACTGCCCAGAGGTGCACATTGGACCAAGTGGGCACAAAGCTCAAAACTGTGGAGCATTCAAACATCAACAACGCAATGGACAGCATGGCTGGCAATCCGCCGTGCTTCACGATCTAATACCCCCAAAATACGTGTGGCATGTTCCGGACGTCAATGTACCTCTACAAAAAGAGCTTCGCAGCTTCTACGGCCAAGCCCCGGTAGTGGTAGAGATGTGTGTGCAAGGTGGTGCAAAGGTGCCAGAAAAATACAAATCAACAATGAGAATGGACATTGGAATACCAAGCAATCCCAAAGAGGCTGAAATGGTTGTTTGAATGAATTAATATCTGAAACCATGTGGCATGTATAATGTATAGCAAAAATATTTATTCATGATTTTTTTTATATATCATAGTCACATTAGTTGTTGATGAATAATGCTCAAATTGTTGATGTCGACGGATAAGAATTTGACGACTGAAAAAAATTCGACGCATATCTGAAAATTCCCCTATGTTATATTTAATTCTTGATAACGACCGATATCACCGGCCATCTGAAATATCTCAATCCACCTTGGATTTGACGTATCACCGGCGACGAATTCATAAACATCACCCGAAATCTCGACGGAACTCCACCCTGGAACCTTCGATAACCCCCTGTCCATCATCATCAACCTCAAATCCGATTTTTTCTCCCACTGACACATCGAAGCGTAAACATTAGCCGACGCTACATAATTCGACACGTTGGTTGGATCTTCTGCCACGAGTCGTTTCATGATTCGTTGTCCAATATCGAATTTACCATGAACTTGACATGCACCGACCAAAGTTCGCAAGATCACGGCATTAGGATTTACCGGCATAGATTCCGTGAAGTCGACTGCTCGGTCGACCAAACCAGCTCGGGTCAGGAGATCGACCATGCATCCGTAATGCTCGATCTTCGGCTCGATACCAAAAGTACCCGTCATCATTTCAAAATAACGGAAACCATCTTCAACCATCCCAGAGTGACTGCAAGCTGAGAGAACTCCGATGAATGATACATCATCCGGGATAATATCGTAATTCATCATCTCGTCAAACAACTCGACTGCTTCTCTTCCACGACCATGTGTGGCTAGTCCGGTGATCATCGAAGTGTAAGAGATAATCGTCTTT
The DNA here is from genome assembly GCA_001185155.1 of Zostera marina. Lineage (NCBI taxonomy): Eukaryota > Viridiplantae > Streptophyta > Magnoliopsida > Alismatales > Zosteraceae > Zostera > Zostera marina. The sequence continues at coordinate 83,180 of LFYR01001219.1, forward strand.
GTCGACATATTGGAGAACAATGAAACGGCAGTATCAACATCACCGCACTTTGCAAGCATGTCGAGGAGAGCATTAGAGAGGGACAATGTTTTGGGGACATTTTCTCTATCGATGTAAGAGAGTATCCATTTCGAAAGCCCCGACCCACCTATGTCGGCGCAAGCTGAGAGAACCGTGATGATAGTGACTTCATCGGGACGTACTTCGGAGACCTGCATCTCTCTGAAAAGATCGACGGCTTGGTTGGCCGATTTCGATCTTACGTACCCACTGATCATAGAACTCCATGTAACACAATCCGATTTCGACGTTCCATCGAACACCCGTCGTGCAAGTTTGGTGTGGCCACACGCAGAATACATATGGATGAGAGTGTTTCGAACAAACTGATCATCTCCTAACCCAAATCGTACGGCGGAGCAATGAAGGCGGAGTCCTAAGGCGAGGTCTTGCATGGAGGCGCAGGCTTTAAGGAGGAAAGGAAAGGTGAAGTTATTAGGGGCGAGGTTTTGCCGGAGCATGAGGGAGAAGTAAACGAAGGCGTTTGGTTTCGAATGTGTGGATTCAGTGAAAGAACGGATAATGGTATTGAATAGGAATGTGTCGTAGAGGTGTGTGGGAGCGGTGGGCGAGAAGAGGAGTGCGGCGGAATGGGCTGGTGGGTAGCCGAGAACAGAGGAAGTGGAGGTGAACTTGGTGAGAACCAGTAAGTTGGCGTCGAGACCTGATTTAAGGATGTGGGTTTGGATTCTGAGAAGAGACGGAAGTGTTTTGCAGGTTTCGAGGAGAGCTAAACAGTTTTGCTCCGCAGCTTTTCCGAGATTGGCCGCCGGAAAAGATAATCGGAAGTTGAAAATCGGCGGCAGAGAAGTACGAGAAGGAAAATGCATTTGTAGAAAATGTAATGTGGTTGTGTGGAATCTGGACTGTGTTCGATTCTGATTTAAATTCTAAATAATAAATCAATTCGATCGGCACGGGGTTCGATCCCCCGCATCGTCATTTTTATATTATTACATAATATTTTTTATAAATACGGTCCGTATCAGCTTTTGAAATCGACGGCTGTCAAAAATCATGTTAAGTTTTTATGAAATTTACGAGTGTCACTTCATAGTGGCAACCATTTTAATTCCTCTCTCTTTCTTAAATCATCATTCATATCTGATATCACACACCATTTTCTCTCTTTTCTCTCTCTCTCATATCGTCTCGAAATGGCGATCATCTTCCCCACAACCCTATTTCACTTACACAATCCCACATCTTTGTTGTTCTTTCCCACAGTCCCCCGGCTTTCCATCTCCACCAAACGCCTTACACGACTGTGCCACGCCTTTGTTTTCCAGCAGTGGGATCCAAGGGACATGTGCATAGAAAAGTTAGGATCGTCCTTGGGTTTCATCAGAGAGGAACTAGTCCTAGCTACCGATCCCTGCTGGTTAGTTATGATTTCTTTAATTCTTCTTTTTCTCCTCTACCTTTTATTTTCTGGTTTTGTTCTGCAATATGGATTTTGTGGGTATCTTGATTTCATAGGATGAGCTTGCGTTTAAATCTTTCAATGGAAGCACATCACTTTCAAACGAACCCATTTCACCTCATGAATTATGAATGATGGTAGATTTTAAAAATGATAAAAACTATGAGCATTGTGCGGTAGAGCATTTGATTTTGACCGTGTTTTCAAATGAATGTACTTCCATTTTTAAATGAATGATTATGTTACTAATTTACATAAATCTATAAAATAAGATTTCCCATTCAAAGACATACAGCTATTAAGTGAAGCTTTCTTTTTTCATCATGTAGGCTTCCTCTTCCACTATGGGTGCTTGAAGAGATGGATAGGTGTCCAGATTTGGCATATTCAGACAGATTTGGTAGGAACAAAGAATACGTTTGATCTCTTCCTTTATAAATTGACCTTGTATAAATAATTCTTCTACTAGCTTCTCTTATCTCTTCCTGTATTTTCTTTAAAGATGAACTTTTAGTATTAAAAATTTCATTAATAGGAATTCAATGATGATTTTCGAGAGAACATAGTAGTAATATCATTAGTACGTAGTGTAGTTGCACGAAATCATAATAGCATTAGTAGACGACTAATCAATATCACATGTGATTATGTTTAACAAAACCAAGTCATAATAGCATTCACTACAAAAAAAAGTAGGCAGTTCGGACGAAGCAAAGTTAACGGAATTTCCGTTACAAATACTTATTATCAAAGTTAACGGAATTTGTAACGGAATTTCCGTTAACTTTGCTATTTCCGTTACAAATACTAGAACTTATATATTGTAACGGATTTTTTAACTATTTTTAACGGATATTCCGTTACAAATAACAATTATTTAATAATTTTCATAATTTGGGTTAGGGTTAGGGTTAGGGTTATAGTAAATGTAAATAATTATGGTTAGTGTTAAGGTTAGTGTTAGGGTTAATAGAAATTAATAAAAATAAACAAAAATTAGTAAAAATAAGTATATATACATATTTAGATAGTGTTAGGGTTAGAAGTTAGGGTTAAAAGTAAGAGTTAGAAGTTAGGGTTAGAAGAAGTTAGATTATAGTTTTTTTAGATATTATAAATTATCAAAAATTTAAAGTTAGATTATAATTAGATAATTATAAAAATTTAAATTATAAAAATTTAAATTATAAAAATTTAAATTATAAAAATTTAAATTATAAAAATTATAAATTGAAGTTATTTTAGATATTTTAAATTTTAAAGTTAAAAAATAAATTTAAATTAAAGAAGGTATTTTAATTTATAAAGTTAAAATTTCAATTATAAAAGTTATTTTAAATTATAAATCCTAAAAAGTAAAAATCAATTTAATAATTTAAATATTTTAAAACTTATAAAATAAGTTTATTTTACATTAAAAAAATAGAAGAAGTTATAAATTAAAGTTATTTTAAATTATAAATCCTAAAAAATAAAAAATTAACAACTATTGATTTTTTTTAAAATTATTAAAAATTAATTACAACTAGTGATTTTAATAAATTGTAATATTAACTTTTAAATTTTAAACTAAGTTAAATTGTAATATCATTTTAAAGTTATTTCCCAAAAGATTTTAAATTTTATTTTATAATTATTTCCCAAAAGTATATATTATTTCCCAAAAATATAAATTTCCAAACTAATGTTATTTCCCCTTTAACTATTTCATTTCCCTCCCTTTAACTATTTCATTCCCCCTATTTCATTTTCCCCAATATCATTTCCCTAATTTTTTTCATTCCCCCCAATCTCATTCCCCCCAATATCATTTCCTCCAATCTCTATCCCCCAATCTCGTTCTTAACCACCAACATTTCTCCATCAACCACCAACGGCGTTCTCGGTCAACTACACCAACATTTCAGCGGCGTCGAGGTAACTCCAGTCCGGCGCGTCGAGGTAACTCCAGTACTCCGGCAAGTCGAGGTAACTCCAGTCGGACTTCTATTTATCATTTCCTCCATTCTCTTTCCCCCAATCTCGTTCTCAACCACCAACATTTCTCCATTCTCTTCCCCCAATCTCGTTTTCAAACATTTTTCTTTTTCTATTTGTTTTTTTCTACTCGCCATCTTCCACTCTCGTCCTTTTGATCTAACATTCTCTATTCGTGACAGGGCTGCAGAATGTCAAGTGGTATGTCTGATACTCTTGTGTAATGTGTATTTTGTATTATTTTATTTGTCATGAAATTTTCATAATATTAATAGGTTATATTTCCAAGATTGCAATAATTTTTCCTTTTTACCTGATATTTGTGACTCTGGTTCTAATTGTTTTCCATCTCGTCAGGTGGATATAAATCATGCATGTGACATTAATGAGATTTTTGATGCAATTAGTTACAAAAAAGGTGCTTCTGTCATCCAAATGCTTCAAAGTTATCTTGGGGCTGAATGTTTTCAGGTTTCTTTTCAATATTATTACATATTCATTTTCTGCATCTCTAGTTCTCTTAAGATTTATGAGTGTATTGTTCTTTTGACCAGAAAGCACTAGCTTGCTACATAAAACGATTCGCTTGCTCAAATGCAAGAACGGAAGATTTATGGCAAGTCCTTGAAGAGGAATCTGGTGAACCAGTCAAAATGATAATGACTTCATGGACAAGGCAAATGGGCTATCCTGTTATTGATGTCAAATTTACCGGTCATGATCTGCAGTTTGAGCAGGTTCTTCATTAACATTTTACACTCCTTTTCTAACATTTAATTTTAAAGAAACAATGTTTCAAAGCTCTAAGTTTGAATGATTTTAAGATTGAAGATGATTTAGGAATGAAGTCAAGTGAAGTGTAATCATTTCATTCTGTACATTCATATTGGAATCAACATAAATCTATTTGTGTCATGTATGATCCATATCACCTGTTTGAGGCAAGCACCATTCAAGATATGAATGATCATTGAAAGCACACCAGGTACAGGAAACTGAAAATTATTTAAATTTCATTTTTTATCAACTTTTATGATTCTCATCTATTACTTTTATCCTTTTTGTTAGAAAGCTCTATTGCCAGATAATTTTACAGTGCTTGATCGTGCTATGATTGAGCACAATCTTCTGAGTGCCAGCAAACTGTATACAAATATAAGGTTTGATTCTTTTTATACTTAGGATTCTAGGATGTTTCTTGGTTTTAGATTTGCTATTGATTGTCTTTTATTTTATTTTGAAGCCTTAGCATTCCAGATAGTAACTTTGTGCATTCATAAACCATAAGATGATTGCTAGAGTGTTGGGGGTGTTCAAGGGGTCTTGACCAACACCTCTAGACGTTGGTGCATTCCAGATAGTAATTCTACATATTGTCAGTTTTCACCAACAATTATCTACGTAATAACTTAGAAACAAAAACATAAAAACAAGTGTCTACATTACATCTAAACCCCTTTAAATTATCAAACTGCTTCGAATCGACGTTGATATGGAACTATCTTGAATCCAGACAGCATTAGCCTCTGCCAGAAACTGGATTCACCTGAGATCTGAATGGGGCAGATTAATTCTGACCCAGAAACTCTCATAAATCATAATAATATTTTAGATCGATTTTTTATTATTTACATGTTCTCATTAGCATGTCATTTATGGTCTTTTCATGAACTCATCACTCATTCATGATCCATAAGATGTTGTTTTGGATGAATATCATTTTTTTGTTAATATTTTATCAAATATCAATGGCGTTTTTACTAATAAATCTTCTTAATTTAGAATTATTTTCTATTTCAGTCTATACTAAATTGTCAGAATAAGGATTCAATGATGGTGCTAGAAGGGAAAGATAGCAATACTCCTCAAGTTCCGACTCCAACTCCTCTTGCAACTCC
>LFYR01001219.1:88637-114603 GCA_001185155.1 Zostera marina
ATTTGTTGAATGTTAGATGATTTTAATCATTAATGTTAAATGAATTTAGTGAATAATATTGAATGTAAATTATGAATGTTATATGATTTTTACAAGAAAAAATATTTACAAATATATGCATTTTAAAATTTACAGGAATTATGATTAATACTAGAATTTACAGGAATTTATATGTATTATGGAATTTATGCATTTTGAAATTTTTAGGTATTTGTAACGGAATTTCCGTTACAAATACCTAAAAAAATTTGTAACGGATTTTCATTCCGTTAACTTTAACTTGAGAGTATTTGTAACGGATTTTTGTAACGGATTTTGGTATTTGTAACGGAAATTTTGTCTCGGACCAAAGTTAACGGAAATTCCGTTAAAAATAGTATTTGTAACGGAAATTCCGTTAACTTTGCTCGTCCTAACTGCCTATTTTTTTTTGTAGTGGGGAGGGTCTCCACTTTATGGAGAGTAAGGTTCTGGGCCAAAAGGGAGTAGGGTACTAGCCCTTTCATGTACCCCGCTATGGCCAGACTCGGGATTAGGTCGTTCACTTCTGTCATCATGGAAGTGAACTTAATCGTGTAATCCCTCAGAGACAATTTGTTCTGTCGTAATGCCAGCAGTGCGTTGACACTGTGTTTTATTCTGATCATCCTCACATGTTGGGCGATGAACTTCGAAGAGAGGTCCGCGAAGCTGGAGACCGAACCAGCTGGCAGACCAGAGAACCACCGATAAGCATTGCCTTTGAGAGTGCCGGGGAATGCCCGACACAACAGTCCGTTATCGGTGGTCTGCGGTTCCAAGACACTAAGGTAGAGGTTGATGTGATCTTTTGGATCACTCGAACCGTCATACGCTTCTATCTTGGATATCCGCCAGATTGATGGAAAAGATTCTTTCAAAAGGTCCTTGTGAAAATGAGCGCTTTTGATTCTCAAGAGCTCGATCAGATTGCTGGCGACCGGATTGTCGGCCAGCTTCCGACGGAGATCTTCAACGAACTTTGTTGTAAGAGTCTTGTGAGTGCGACTCTTGTTAGGTCCAGCCTTTGCTTTAGAAGGCACTGGAGATTTCCTCTTTTTCTCCGTAGATGGAGGATAGTAAGACCCAGATTCACCCGCTCCTTCGCGGATGATGGTCTTGTTGCCCCTCGTTTTCTCGAGGTTGCTAACTCTTTTTTCTATGGAATCCATAAAGTTAATCAACATCTCTTGTAGCGTAGGAGTTAGGTTCACTCCCCCATTTGATGGGAGTGATGAGGGCACCTCATGTGTCGAAAGTGGTATATTGGAGGTTGGTATAGTACGAGAACCAACCCTCCTACCAGAAACTCCTATCTTAGTAGCAATGGCGAGAGCTTTCTTTTTATGATCCTTAGTAAAAGGAGCCATAAATGAGATGGTTGCTTCTATCGGGTCGAAGCAACAGACTACGAGTGAAAGTTCTTCCGAAGTGTCGGAAGCTATGGGTAGGTACCTGCTCCCCCGGGTGTCACAAAACAGAAAAAATTTTGTATAATATTTCTTTGTAGTTTCGTGACCCCCTTGAGCAGTACTACTAGTCCCCAAAGTTTAAAATTAGCAAAAAATATCAAATTTTTTTTTGCAATTTTTCTGCAGAAAATCGTGCTGCCGGAGGTGGTTTTCGGGATGCCTGTTTAGACCTTTTTCAGAAAAGATTCTTTGCACTGTTGGGAAATTCTGCCTTTTGGTACTCGTAGAGAAAACTTTTTTCACGTGATGTGTGGTCGTAGAATCCCAAAATCAGATCTGGGTATTCCGGAGGTGGACCGACAAAATCACTGGTAGTGAAAAAAGGTAAAAAGCCCCATACTCTTTTTTTTTTACCGAAACGACGATGCGAATCCAGCCAAAGCGATGGATTTTAGTTTTGGTAAAAGAGCTGGGCTATGTGTGGTCTTATTCAGCCTAAGCGATGAAGATGATGACCGAATCGACAATTCAATTGTGGGAATCGCCTACTCGATGTAAGAGTCGGCGATTCAGTCGTGAGAATCGCCTACTCGGTGTGGTCTTATTCAGCCGAAGCGATGAATGAAGACGATGACCGAATCGACAATTCAAGTGTGGGAATCGCCTACTCAGTGTGGGAGTCGGCGACTCAATTGTGGGAATCGCCTACTCAGTGTGGAACCGTGGATTCAAGTGGGAATCGACGATTCCGATGGGGATAGGTGATTTTCTATGAAAAATCCAACTTATATGGAAGTGAAAGTGCCAGAGCAAAAGGCATTGACAGCACTTACTCAAAAAGCTAAAGGAATCGCCGACTCCACATAGGGAATAACCCGGAATCGGCGACTCACTAGGTGGAGTCGGCGATTGCCTGTGTGAATCGGAGATTCCTTGACACAAAGTCAGCGATTCACCCTAAGGGAATAGAGCTGAATTTTGCGAAGAAAAATTCGCGATTACGACGGGATATCGTAATTCGATAGTCCCACAGACGGCGTCAGCTGATAAAGCACGAAATCTGCTACCAGTAGGCTCGCGGGGTTGCGAGGAGGGCCGGAGGCTTTGGAGTCCACGACGCGCGCTCTACGTCAATGTACCTGTTGAAGTAGAGGGGAATCATCGACTCTCTTGGGAGTAGGCGATTCGGGCTCTTTGGATTGCTCTGGTGTGGTGTGATCAAGTGTGAATGACTTGGGAGTAGAAGACCCCTTTTTATAGGGTCTTAGGGGACGTTTCCCCATTCATTAGGGTAGGGCCCACCCCATTATGGTGCCCTATTGAAGGGTGCCATAATGACGTGGGCCCTCCCAAGTAACGGCTGGAAATCGGCGACTCAGGTATGGGAGTCGCCGATTCAGAGGTGGAGTTGCCGACTCCCCATGAGCCAGGTTGGCAGTCTACCAGAACTGACCACGAGGCCTAGAGTCAGCGATTCACCCCTGGAGTCGGCGACTTGGTAGTCCCAGTCGGCGATTCCCAGGTGTTTCCTTGAGTACTTGACGTAGACACTTCCTCCGCATTTGTGGAACTCTCCGGGGGTTCGGCATAAAGCGACGGAACCCTAGTCCTTGTTGAAGGGCGTTGTTGGGAGTGACTGACGTAATCAGGCATGTCTCACCACCAACTTTATGTGTTCAGCGGGAAACTCAGTCGTTCACATTGTCTCCTGTATTTCATCATGGGATATTGTTTTTGAAATGATCAGAACAAATGCCGCTTGATCCAAAGTGACCGCACTTGATGGTAAGAGTACGTAGTGACTTCTGACTGATAATGCACTGATACTAGAGTAAAAGTAAACAGATTATTGTAAAAAATTATCAAAGAAAACCTGATTAATAAAGTTAGTATATCAGGACATGACAATTCCCCATTTGTTCTCTGAAGTAGACATAGTTATGACAAAATAACCCTCTTTCCATTTTTTGTTTATCCATTTGAATGGAAATGAATCACTGATCTTGTAACATTGTTGTTTATAGGTCGAACCTAAAAGAAGTCAAAATATTCTTACAGAGTCATAGTATGTTGTTAGAAATTGAAATAAAGGAAGAAAGTACTTACCTTTTGACATCACTACCAAAAAATGATCATTCTCTGACCTAGCTAATGCAGTAATATGATAGTTATTTTCCCACTACTCCTTTATTCAATCCTGTGAGAAAAAATTTATATATGAATCACAATATCATTTCAAAATATTTTTTTAATAACAATCTGAGTATTGTTGTTTCAATAAAGCATTATGTTATACTCATTAGGGGTGAGAACGGGAGTGGTCGCGAAGCGACCCCGCCCCGGTCCTAAAAAAATGGGACGCGGAACGGGGCGGGTCAGGTACTCTGACTCCCTACCCAGAGACCCGCCCCTGCCTCGACAACCGGGGCGTGGATAAAAAAATAAAAAATTTGCAATAAAATTTTTATAAAATAATTTATAATTCTATATAAACCTGAAAAATGAAGTAATGAACAATTAAAATTTATAAGTTATAAGAAAACAATTATAAATAACCACAAACAATTTATAAGTAAGTCAGTAAGTCAAATCTCCATTGAGTTCGTTAAAATCGAGTTTAAATTAACCACTTCATTATCTGCATTAACAATAAGTCAAAGATTCACTCAATGAATTTCACACATAAATAAAAGAAAACAAAGAAAATAAAATACCAGAAATTTGACGTCTAATCCAATCCTGTCCACATACAAGAGCTTCTACAGTTGCTGGATTCAAAGTGCTTCTAAACTTATGGAGTACACGTTCACCATTGCTGAACGCCGATTCAGATGCAATGGTGGACACTAGTATTGCTAGTATATCTTTGGCTATTTTTGCCAAAATATGAAATTTAGCCTCATTTACCTGTAAAAATGAGAATCGATTCTGTTAAATCGAAAAATCAAAATAGAAAAAACATCTTTACATTACCTTCCACCAAAGTAAAATATCAAATTTATTATGTTCTAAGGCATATCCATCTTCGTAGTAATTTTGCAATTCACTTTTTTCAATTGAAGAATTAGCCTTACTACAAAAATAATGATGGAACCCCTGCAATTTTTGTTTAAATTTTGGTAACTCAGTGTTTCCACCAACACCACTCTGACCTATGAATGAAGATATTACTTATATTAGTTATATACATGTAATTAGTATATGTGTAATGATGAAATTATAAAATGCATAACAGTCGGTAGTACTTGTCCATTATTTCCATATTTCAAGCTATATTCGTTGTAGAGATATTGTATCACACTTTTTATATCAACTACATTAGCATTCGAGCATTCTTCTCCATAGAGTATAGTGGTGTAGTATTTTACCATTTCCATCTAAAAATTAGCAATTAAAAATTCATATTTTAAAATAGAAATTGTAAAATTAAAATTGTAAAACTAATTACTTTGTAACGTGGATCCAAAATTGATTCAATTGATAAGATTGTGCTAATCATTCCCCAATACTTATCAAACCTGGTCTTCCTCACTTTGTCAATTTCTTAAATTAAAACGTCATCATGATTTATGAACTCATTCGGTTTTAAATGACATTCACAGAACAAAGGAAAGTATTGATTGGCCGAAGGATAAATTGACATAGAAAAGGTTTGGGTGACATCGAAAAATAAACCAAAACATTCTGTAAGCTGAGATGCTACATTCCAGTCTTCCTCTGATGGTTTGTATGTGTATGATTTATCTATAAGAGTATATCTGTTGAAAACTTCTTTGAATTTAATTGCTATTTCCAACATGAGATACGTTGAGTTCCAACGAGTATCAACATCTAAGACTAATTTACTCTTTGGAGCACCTATTTGTATTACCAACTCTGTAAATCGTGTTTGTCTTATTGTCGAAGATCTTACATACCTCACACTTTTTCTGATTTTCGACGTCACGTCATTAGTATGTTTCACAGCCTCTTGCACTATTAAATTAATAATGTGTGTCATACATCGAACATGTAAGAACTGACCATCTAACACGAGAGATCTTGGAGGTAAACTTTTCTTGATATCTTTAATTACGGCATCATTAGTAGTACAGTTGTCCAGGACGACACACATTATTTTTTGATCCATGTTCCATTTGACAAATTTTTCCATAAGAGTTGTTGATATTGCCTTTGTTGTGTGTGGACATTCAACTTCAAAAAAGTTTAATATTCTTTTTTGCAATTTTCAATCAGAATCGATATAATATGCTGTTAATGCACAATACCCTTTATTTTGAATGGACGTCCACATATCACTAGTGAATGATATACGACAATTTAAAGACCCTATAGTTTCATACAACTTTCATTTTTCACTATCATATAAGAGACAACAGTCACTCTTGAGAGTACATCTAGAGATCATCTTAAATTGGTGTTGTAGTGAAGATATAAATTTTCTAAAGTCATGATGTTCAACGATGGTGAACGGGTATTCATGTAGCATCACCATATTAGCTAAGGTTAATCTACTATTAGCTTGAACAAATTTATAGTTTCTGATTTCTTGACCTTGTTGACTACAATTCAACATCATTTGAGTTATAGGATTATTTTTTTTAGAAGGATGTCGTCTTTCTAAATGTTTTCTAAGATGAGTAGTGTCATCTTTTGGTTTGGCAACAAACACGGATTTACAATGCAAGCATCTAGCTCTGCGAACATCACCGACCATAAATGCATCAAAATCTTTCCAAACATCAGACTTTAATTTGCTCTTTAAGTCACTAACATCTTGCTTTTCTTGACATGAACTAAAATAAAATAAATTGTAAAGTTGTATTTGTATAATTGTAGAGTTGTTATTTGTATAATAAGTAATAAATCAATTGTACCTGCTTGGAGTGACGGGAGTCGTTGTTCCTTCCGCTTGTGTTGGAGTATCCATTGGTGTGTGTGTATCCATAAGCAAACTGAAATATCAATTATATTACACTACTAAATACTAATGTTGCAAATAAAGAATTTGATTTGTTTTTAAACAATTCAGAGTAAAATCACTAAATAAATACATAATGATTTAAAGTTAATACTAAATAATTACAAAAATACGTATTGAAATAATTGAATGCATAATGATTAAAAGTTAAAACAAAATCACATAATGATTAAATCAAGGAAATACAAATACATTGAGTGATGAGTGAGCACTGAACAGTGAGCAACCTTGAATATAGGAAAAACTAATGAGTGATTCTCTGTTATCAAAAGAATAAAATTGAATAAACACAACTGATGAGTGATGAGTGAGCACTAACACTCTAACGACTAATAGTCTTGAATATAGGAAAAATAAAATCCAGACTCGAATACCTTTTCGGCTTCCCCTACTATGTGTCTAAAAATATGGATCAATGTATGAAATATATCAGTGAAATCGATCATGGGTTTCTTTAAAGATCTGATCTATAGTTTATAAAAAATAAAGGATGAAAAGGATGAAAAATAAAAGAATATATTAGTAAATACTAACTACTACTTAGTATGGAATACATCAGTAACTACCTACCGACTCCAAATACCCAAGTGATCGGCTTCTGAAGTTGCGGATGCGGCTGCGGTCTTCTGAAGAGCGGTAAGAAATAGAAATTAAGTTTTGCGTTCTAAGAAGACGAGTCACGATTATAAATCTAATATTTTATTGTTAGATAGGCATAGGGATTAGGGATAGGTCTCATTAAACATAGGAAATTAGGAATATAAATTATATTATTATAGGATATTAATATATTTTATTATTATTTAATTATATCTAAAAATAACAGGGCAACCCGGTCGGGGTTGAACTTGCCCCGACCCAGGTGGTAACGGGGTGGGACCGGGACGACCCGACCCGACCCGTTCTCACCCTTAATACTCATGAAAGGAGAAGAAAAGAATGACAGATTTATCTCGAGTCAAACCTAAAAAGAGTAAATGACTCACTTTATAAAAAAAATTGATAAAATTTCAAATGCTTGTTCACTAAAACCTGTCATAGCATACATTATCACACTCCACATATTTGCCTTATAAAACACATTGAAATCATAAGAACTCATTGAAAAAATTACATCCATAGTCATATGAATATGCACGCGATTTCATTAAAAAGATTATAGGGTTAGGGAATTAAGTCGTAGGGGAGGGGGAGATACCTGACCAATAAGATTTCGTACAAGAACACAAAGAATGACGACGGTCGTAGCTGCGATGCAGGTATCACTCAACGACGATGACTTACAGTTCGGGGTCGCAATGTGCTCGAATGAGGTCCGGGTGAGAACGACTACGATCGGAGGAAATAAGACGGGAGAGAGAGAAAATCAAGATAACGTTCCGACATTGCTACAGTGCGTGACCGATCGTGCAATGAGGTACAATCGACGTGCACCGTGCGTACGCAAACAATGCATGGAATGGCGACGGGACGTAAAACGTACCCGATGTCATGGAGAGGGACGAACGGTCGAAATTAATCGATGGTAGGGAACGGTCGTATATGGTCGTTCGTAACCACCCGCAGGACGTGAGAACCTCAGCAAAAACACGTCCTATTTTTATATTATGAAGTATTTAAATGTGTAATAAATGTTGAACGAATGGGTGATGTTATAGATTTTGTAGATGTGGTTGTCAATCAAGGTTCTAATATTGTCACCGAAAGTAAAGTAAATAAAGTTGAATATTATAATATAGATTCTACAAATATTAGTAAGGTGAAAAGGATGAGAAAGTTACTCTCTAAAATATTATTCGACAACATTCATTTCTATTAAAAATTCAGAAACAAAGACATCTTTTTGTCAAAATAATAATAAAACATAACTACCTATTTCTAATGATAGAAAATGAATATTTTAGACATTGGTTAAGTTATGTTTCACTTGTCTATAAATGTCGATTAAGAAACATTTTCAAAGCCGATTGTATTGAAGTTTACAATTTGAAAAAAGAAAAATTGTACAAAATTTTAGATACTCTTCCACCAAGGATAAGCCTTACTACAGATTTACGGATTTCTAATCATCAAAAATTTGGTTATTGTTATGTTACATGTCACTATGTACATGACTTTTGAAATTTAAATAAAAAGATTATTGCTTTCAATGTCATCGAATGTCCACATACTGCGGTGAAATACTTGCTACTTGGCTCAAGCAAAAGATTTTATAATAGAATATTGATAAAAAATTGATCACAATCGTAGTGAGAGTTATGTGTTCTGAATTTGACATTTGGGTTAGTTTTCGATTCTAGATATAAAATGCAAATTTTTGAATTGGCATATTGTAAATTATATGAAGTTGGTGTTACTTCTTCGGCTATCAATACAGTTCGTGAGAAATTGAGATTGGTCTATGAGACATGTGGATTCTATTTCAACTAATGATGGTATGAAAGACATCAATCCTCCTATAAACACACAAAGTCAATCAAAATCTGTTGATCATATTACATCAATATGATGTTCGTTTGTTAGTGACATAGTCATCTTGGATTCTTGATGATGCTCAATCAACATAGTTAAAAAATTATTTAAAAGATCCAATTCATACTGAGAAAGATAAAGATACTTTTGCATTCGATATCTTGAAGTTGTGAAAGCTTATTGAGGTAAATATCCAATATTACAAAAGATAGCTCGTGACATTTTGGCCATACCAGTTTCTACAGTTGCTTCTGAGTCAGCTTGGGTCATCGTATTATTAAAGACAACCGTTTTTCATTGAAATTTAATATAGTCAAAACAATCATATGTACCAAAAATTGACTTTCTTAAACATTAATTGACAGTAATTCTAATTTTTACAAATTTCATAATTATAATGCTATTGTCATTTGTCAATTACTCTACTCATATCATAATTTATTTACTTTTTATAGATAAAAGTTTTTTTTAGACAGACAATAAGTTAACAATAACTCACGGAGATGACAACAAACACAATATTACAACATGAGAATTAACTGAGAACATGAGCATTGCTATTATCTTTCTTTTTTTCAAACTTTCAGTTTTTTTTGTGTAACGTTTGTCATTAGATTAATATTTTGCGATGGAGTTGTAGAATTTGCAATCAAGATCATGTTGTCGAATTTGCAATGATGATGTCAAAATTGCAGATAAATATCAAGATGATGTTGTTAAATTTACGATGAGATTGTAGAATTTACAATTCAAAATCAAGATGAGATTGTCGAATTAACGATAAGGTTGTCGAATTAGCGATGAGACTACCGAATTTGTAGTTCAAGATTAAGATAAAGTTGCCGAATTTTCGATAAGGTTGTCAAATTTCTAGGAAGGAGGTGATAAGATATCTAAATATAAATCGAAGTATTTTTTACTTTTGCATTTATTAATTTACATTTTGCAATCTTTAATTTAATTAGGTGTCTTTACTTGTAATTTTTAAATTTTAAAGTTTTATACTTAAATTTAAAAAAATAAGAAACTGCATTGAATTTAGGTCGTTGATAACAAAATAAAAAGAGATTAAGAGTAAACGTAACTTGAAGTTAAAGTTAGGTTAATCTTACCTGATCCACTCCCATATCATATAACACCAAAAATAGGGGAAGAACAAGTTTTTAATGGAATAGGCATCTGCCCCGGCAGACCACTAAGTCTTAATTAGAACTCAGGGATTCGGATCCAAAACCTTTAATAAAGCTAAAATCAGTCCCATTACTAAACTAATTCATGTCTCAAAAGACTTTTAGAATTTTAGGTATTTTTATGTTGTTTTTCTTTTAGGAATCCAAAAATACAAAATGCAATGAATCTGACAAGACGATTAGACAAACTTTTATCATAAAAGTATTGTAGAATCAGAAGATGAAAAAAAAGTATAAATTATAACAAAAATAACATATGAAATCAAAATACAATAAATCTAACAAGACGATTAGATAAACTTTTATCATAAAATCATTGTAGAATCAGAGGATGAAAAAGTATAAATTATTACAAAAACAACAGATGAGATCAAAATACAATAAATCTTACAAGACGATTAGATAAACTTTTATTATAAAATCATTGCAGAATCAGAAGATGAAAAAGTATAAATTATAACAAAAATAACAGATGAGATCAAAACGCAATGAATCTAACAAGACGATTAGAAAAACTTTTATCATAAAAGCATTCCAGAATCAGAAGATGAAGAAAAAGTATAAATTATAACAAAAACAACAGATAAGATCAAAATACAATGAATCTAACAAGACAATTAGATAAACTTTTATCATAAAAGGATTGCAGAATCAGAAGATGAAAAAGTATAAATTATAACAAAAACAACAGATAAGATCAAAAGTCTGTACATTGTCGCCTGGAGTATATTTGATTGGCAAAATTTGTGGCAAAAGTTTGGCCACCGCCGAAATAGAAAAAGTTTGAAATTCATATTTTTGAATATGAATGATGATTGAAAGTTTAAGAATTTAAAATTATAAGATCTTATGGACTCGAAGGGAAGGAATTGATCCTACCACATATGACCTCTAATAATAAATGTTAAGAAACTGTTTTTCCATAAGAAATAGAAGACAAGTACAGACCCCTTGTCCATTTTTCCTAGAAGAGAAGCAAATGTTATGAGTATTTTGAAATATCATTAGTGGTTAAAGACCAAAATTGATTAAAATATAAGCATTATAAACCAACCTTGATGTGTTCAGCGGGAAACTCAGTCGTTCGCAGTGTCTCCTGTGTTTCATCATAGGATATTGTTTTTGAAATGCTCAAAACAAATGCCGCTTGATCCAAAGTGGCCGCACTTGATGTTATACGATAACCATTGTTCCATCTTTTATGAATTCCTTCACTTGGGTAGAGAAAATCCAATTCAATGACCTAAAGAGCAAGAGAAATAACACATGAAACTCATCAAATTGTAAGAGTAGTGACTTCTGACTGATGATGCACTCATACTAGAGTAGAAGTAAACAGATTACTCTAAAAAATCATCAAAGAAAACCTGATCAATAAAGTTAGCATGTCGAGACATGACAATTCCCCATTTATTTTCTGAAGTCGCCATAGATGTGACAAAATAACCCTCCTTCCATTTTTTGTTTATCCATTTGAATGGAAATGAATCACTGATCTTGTAGCATTGTTGTTCATAAGTTGAACCTAAAAGAAGCCAAAATATCCTTACATAGTTATAGTATGCTGTCAGAAATTCAATTAAAGGAAGATAAAGTACTTACCCTTTGACATCACTACCAAAGAATGACCATTCTCTGACCCAGCCAATGCAGTAATATGATAGTTATTTTCCCACTGCTCAGTTATCCAATCCTGTGGGAAAAAAATTATATATGAATCACAATAATATTTCAAAATATTTTTTTATAACAAGAGCATTGTTATTTTAATAAAGCATTATGTTATACTTATGAAAGGAGAAGAAAAGAATGAAGGATTTATTACGAGTCAAACCTAAAAAGTGTAAACGACTCACTTTATTAAGAAAATTTGATGAAATTTCAAATGCTTGTTCACTAAAACCTGTCCCGGCATCCATTATGACACTCCACAGATTTGCACTTGAAGCAATACTTGTAATAAATAGCCCATCTTGACTACCTTTCAAAATATGATTTCCAAGCCTTTCCTCAGAGACATTGAAGTGATACCTGGAAAGAGAGAAAAGGAGTTTTGGTCTTGTTCCAGAGTTTTTTTAAAATGATATAACTAATTTATTAAAAATGGCCAAATCTGAATACAAAAAATAATGGTAAGAACTAAAACAATTATTACAAAAAGACACAAACGATGCCACCAACGCTTCCATATCATCAAAAGAGTATAGAAATCAGATTGCCTGTTACTTGGTTATAATCAAAAGGTAGGCAAATTTGTTCAAGGTGAATTTCTTTAAATAACAACATTATTTATTGATGAATGAGGGTAATAATTGGTTCGCCGCCAATTGGTTCATGTAGTAAAGTGAATCAATTACCCTTCAATTCTCTAGAATGGATGATTGTTATCTTCAAGTGAACAAGGAATCAAAGTTCAAGTTCCATTCTTCCGAAGTGCATCGAATTCCATAGTCATGGCCTTCTTCCATCCAGGTATGAGAAGGATTGTCTTAGCCGATTTGGGAACAAGAGCGTAACATGCTTCTATCGTCAATACATAGCAGAGATTGAGTTTGATGATACCCAATTGACATCTTGTGTCACAACTCACAAGGAACATCTTCCATAGACCTTACTTGATCATCTCCACCATCTGAGGGCATCAAAGAGGCAACATAATCAGATGGATTTGGTGAAGATAACTCCGGCGAGCTATCATGTGAAGAAGACTCTGACTGAGAAGAGGGTAATTCCCTATCAACCAGATCTAGATCTTCAGTCAAGATGACCCAAGACGAGTTAGCACAAGATGAATTACTCGAGTGTCCGAGTCAACTAATATGGCAAACTCCGATTCAAGGGTGTTTGACTCAACTGGTACACAGTTGGAGAAAAATCAAACTTTGACTAGTCCATTGATGAGGAATGAGGGGCAACCTCTATAATGTGGACGCAGAATTATCAACTACCTCCATGTGAAGCAAAGAATTAAGCGAAAAATCAGATTCACAAATCTTACGTCCCTCGACATGTACGTCCGATATCCTAAGAACATGAGCAATTATTTTCAGATCAAGTTTGTACAATTAATATGCCTGCAAGAAAGGGTAACACTTATTGTCGAAGATCTTAAGCCTATTGATTATCATACTCATATGTAATTAAAAAAAACCTTGAGCAAAGATTTGCCGACCAAAGCTTTCGATAGGTTGCGATTATACAAGCATATTACTATCATTACCCCTATAATCCTAGTAGATAAGTGGAAGTGAGGTGTGATTGAGTGGCGTGGTTGTTGTATCCATATTCCACCAATCCCATTTGTTGATGATTGTAAAAACACGAAAATATGTGCATGATGCCAATATAACTCTTGTAGAGGTATCAACTCCTTAAACTCCAAGTGACACTCGTACATGAGTTGCGATGTTGAATTCAGATGGAAAATGGGAAGATTTCCAAGCTCGTGATCTTTATCTCCTAATAAGATCAAGGGGTGCTTGAATTCAGGCTTTGGACCACTCGTTAGTGTTTGTAATCCACCATAAGAAGCAAACAATAAAAAATAAAGAGTAAATATAGAGAAATACCTCAAATAGGAAAAATGCATCAAAACTACTCTCCTCGTCCACTTTATTCCCTATATACTCATCTCATGGTAGTGACTCTCATAAGACGAGCAAATAACTGACTTAGTTGGAATAAGTTGTGCTACGGCCATGTGGTCTACTTATTAAATCTTATCCTACATCACCAAGACAATGTTCTCCTACATCGACGAGAGAATCCACCCCATAATTCACTGATCTCGACGAGTGCCAGTGTGTCAACAACGGGAGAGGTGAGATTGACATTCCTCTCCATGTATTAGGAGTTCATTGTCACATAGTATAATCATAAATTGTGCATGCCAAGGGAAATTGATGGACTTTAGTAAGGTGCACTATCCCGTATTATATCAAACTCATGATCCTTAGGATCATATAACAGAATTTAGTTATTTACAGAGGTTTCTAGAAGAAATAATTCTAGACTGTACTAAATTATTAAGGATACAATCATTGTGATTTTTATAAACAATATGTACCTTTGCTTCATCGACGGCCGGGCATTATAAACACTGATCCATTGAGAACCAGGCGATCCAATTCTAATCTTCTTTTTGATTTGTTGTGTGTCATCTTCCTCCAATGACAATCGACCTCTTTTTTTGCTAACTTGTTGTATAAGCTTCACAAGACACATACAATTACACATGTGTTCAAATGAGATAATAATAAATCTTTGACACGAAAGAAAATGTTAGATCAACCAAAGTACCTTCTCAGCACCAGATGTGTTGATTGGTCTGATATCAGGATCGGAACTAAGTATCCCATCAAACAAAGATATGTATTTGACATAATTAGGTACCTCTTCGAATTTAAGGTTCACTATGTACTCGAAAAATTGTCTAAAAGGTTTTGGAGTGAAGTAACATAAACGATCTGGGGACATGTCCATCTTTTTTTTGCACACAAGAAAGCTTTTATTATCTCCCTGCAATCAAACAAGATGAACAATGAAGACTAGTATGATTGTCTATTAAGAAAATAGAACAAATAAAGATGTGCACAATACATAGTTTACTATACACTTGAGCTTTACCTGATAACCTTGCCATGGAAGTCGGCCACGTAGAAGAAATATAAGTGTATAAGCAAGTGATTCTAAGTCATCTCTCTTGCTGGCTGTTTTTCCAAGATGTGCATGGACACTAGCATATCTTACAGTTCCCCTGAAATACCACCTTTCAATTTTACTATTTTACATATGTATATTATAAACTATAAAGCAAATACGTTCCAATTTATCAAAATAAAATGCCTTATTTTCCTCTCTGTAATCTTTGGTAAAGTACTTTTTACAATTAGATCGAAAATAAAAGGAATAAAAGTGTATTAAACAAAGGCTACATAGAAAACAATAACCTGAACACATCTGGACGTTGATTATATTCAACATGCTGACCAGTGGAAAAATCTTTCCATTTTGAAGCTGATTGATGAAATAAGTTAAAGGTGATTATTAGAAAGCAGTAAAATAAAGAGAGAGATCTAACTAAATGATTAGCATTAGTCACCTAATCCCAGATCCACAAGAAAGAGTTTTTTCTCTTCAGGAGTCCCAACAGGACCAAGTAGAAAGTTCTCTGGCTTAACATCACCATGCACATATCTGGCATTAGAAATTTATAAGTGCATTAGATAAAAAAGAGTAATGTGAATTTGATTTTGTTAAATTTTTTTTCTTATTTCATTTAAGAAAATATTCACTTGATCAATTGCATGATTTAATTTCATGGTGTGTCAAAAGTAAAATCCAAAAAACAGTACCCTTTGGAATGTATCTTCTCCAATATTGAGAGTGCTTCAATTGCAAAGCATGCAACCATTTCAGTTGACATCCTGGAAATAAGTGTCATAACAAAATTACTGAATAATCAGGAACAATTAAATATTTAAAATCAATTTATACTGAAATAAAACTCACCCATGAGTACGATTATTCCAAATATCCCATAAGCTTGGTCCCAACATATCCATGATCTGTAAAGTTTAAGCCATGTTAGAAATATGTACCTGTTTACTTATAGTAGCCAGGGTAATGATAGTTATTAGGGATGGGCATAGGTACGATTTTTCGGTTAATTGCCCATTACCTAAAGGTAATTAACCGTTTAGTTAAGGTTAAAGGTAAGTCATTACGCTCCCCACAATTTTGGGTAATTAACCATTATCAGATCGATTTTCGGGTAAAGGTAATAATTAACCATACTCGTTATATTAAAGGTATTATTGTAATAATTTCATCAAATATTCGTTATATTTTAGTGTAATAATTTGGAATAATACCCTATTTTTATTTATTTTTATATTCTAAGTGAACCTTTTAAGTAAATGTACTTATTTCTAATATTTACATTAAACATTTCTAATTAAACCCTACCATAAGTTATATCCTCATTTCATTTAATCTTTTTCATCTTAAAACCCTAGATGCCAAGGATTCTCCACTTCTCCTCGTTCTTGCTATTTTATATTTAGAATTCAGGTAAGGGTAATTACCCTTACCCACTGGTTAACCATTTTATGGTAAGAAAAGGGTATGATTAAAGGTAATGTACTAAGGTTTGAAAATGTCGGGTAATTAATCGTAACCGTACCCGTTCAAAAGTTTAGGATAAAGGTCAAGGTTAGCCATTAACAGTGCACAACCCTAGTAGTTATAAATTCTTTAGTAAAAAATGTGAATTTACTAGATACCTTGAGAAGGGGATATCAGATTAGGGGATGTGATTGATTGTATCCAATCCCTAAGGACAAGCTCTAATTGTTGGAGGTTGCTCTGGACATTACTTGGTGAGGTTTCTTGACATCTGTGGCAGAAGAGGAACAGAAGGTGGACAACTAGTAGCTCTAGACCTGAGGATGTGGGTTGTGGCTGAGGTCAGGAAGGACTGTAAGATTTGTTTTAAGATTAAGGCAAAGCTCCCTGACTTGGGCCTGGCTGAAGCAAATGCTATTAGAAATTGGATAGAGATTTGTTTGCTTTTTTTGTCTGCATTGCATGTTTTCTACTGTTTCTGTTTGTTGTTTACTGCTCTCCCCTAGAGGACATAGCTTGCCCTGTGTAGTGCTTGCTTGTTAAGAGGATTCTATTATGTATATTGTAAATCTGGGCAAGGCCCACTTCATTTCTAATGAAAAATTAATTTTAAAAAAAAAATAGCAGTTATAAATTATAATAGTTCATTATTCGAGTGTTAATATAACAAATATTTACATCTATCTAGAATTAAGATCCCATTCATTAGGAGAGTACTCAAAAATCAATTTCAAGTATTGTATATGTTCATGGTGCATATTATAAATTACCATGATATAGTATTCGCCTTGACGGCCTTTATAATGTACTCTAGGGACACCATAATTACCACCCAAGATACTGGCAGAGAGAAATTAAAACATTTCAATACAAAAATTCATCTGACTAAAAATTATTATATAATAAAAATTAAGAAATATCAAAGAGTAGAAGAGGAAAATGCCCGCAACATACTCATAGACCTTCCACTCATATGGTGGTCCATCATTACATCCTTTACTGTTTTCATGTTCAAACTTGATAGCAACCTATGGAACATACGATGATAGGAAAAACAAAAGGTAGTGTTAGCATTCAAAGCTAGAAATCACAAACATAGAACACATAAACAAATAACTTCACACGATTAAGGTATTAGCCATAAGGTTATTTGTCACCTCTGACAGTAAGCTTCCATTACGAGAAATTCTCTGACCAATGTACACTTGTCCAAAACCTCCTTTCCCAAGTTTCTTATCAAGTTTGTACACAGGTGAAGATCCAACCTGAACCTGTAAAATAAAACAACGAAGACGAATTGTTTCATCAAAGAATGGATTGATGTAAAAATGACTCAGATAGATGAATATAAAACTGTTGAATAAAAAAATTCACTTCTGTCGCAGACTCGCAGGCTCACCCCAGATATTTCCAATTGAACTATTAATGATAGATAAAGTGCAATTAGGTCCATCTATTGTGCAATTAGTTATAATTTGATTATTATATGTCGGATTGTAAGTGGGGATGAGGATAACCAAATTATGGTTAAACTCAAAGTGTATACATAGACCTAAATACAATGAAGAGGGGATTCAACATTTTTGTGATCTCTCTACCCACAATCATCTTGCACTGATAGAAAAAATCCGAGACTCTTGAGTACTGGATAGAAGAAAAATGGCCTTTGGAAAAAGTTAAAGAAAAATGAGAAAAACAGTACCATCAAAAATTAAAAATTCAGAATCATACCTTTTCTGGCAATGAACTGTCACTTTCTTCCTCAGCATCCAAAATCCTTAATGCATTCTTCCCTCCATTCTTATCAAGTTTCTTCATCCTACCGTCTTACGCACCTGCACGGAACTTCAACCTCCTCGACGACTTCAGTACGTCACTCACCACCTCTTTTTCCCTTCTCCTGAAAACTTCTCTTCTACCCTATTTTGACACTTCTCTTCAGTAGTTAACTCTGCATAAATATTCAAACTGATCATTCTTTATATCTGAGATGTGGAAAAAAGAAGAATATAGGGATTTTGGAACCAAAGGTTTTGTCATGGTTTATTGCAAACATCAATAGAGAATTTGGATGCTTAGTTATTTGGTTTAAAATTGAGCGGTAGATAACATGATATTAAGAGAAATTACACACGTCGTCCTGGAAAATGCAGAAATTATAGATATAGTAACAAAATATCAGATGTAACTTCTTTTTTGGATAAAAGTAAATTCCATAAATGGAGTAAGAAATCCAGAGTTACAAAATAGATTATTAGAGATAGACAAACACATTGACACTTTCCTATAAGGCATAAACTCCTAGTGCTAGAGTACTAAAAATGTTGCTTCATGAGGTAGGTCTCCCATGCATTCAGCACTATATCTTCAAGTTAGAGATTGCTTCTTTTTTCTGCGGATTTCATGAAGGATAAGCTGATATCCCTAATTTCTTATTTAGTAAGAATTTCTGGTAGCGTTTGGGTGTGCCGTTTTAGCCTTCTGTTCCTTTCGTAAAAGATGTGCCAAATCAAGCAACTTAGACCATTCCAATGCAGGCCCTTCAAGAAACAGAATGATGGATTTTTGGAAGGCTTCAATGACATCTCCTATCTATCAAGGTATGAAATATAGGGACATGCTTATTTAAGAAATTCCAAATGGTGTTGCCTATTGCCTCTGGAATTGTGAGAAGAAGGGATCTGAAATATTTGCAATTGAAGAAAAGAATCAAAAGATCTCCTATAGATTCTTCAAAGATATAACTTCTTTAGTTTTTGGTAAACACTGTAAAAGGTAAAATTTCATTAGATATGAATAGGGCAAAGCCCAATGAAATAAACATTGCAATAATATAAGATAAAATGATGGGAAATGAATTAAGTTCATTGCCTTTTCCTTATACAACTCAGTAAATAGTACTAAGTAATTAAAAACTAGTACTTCCGCGAATATGACTTTTTCTTCCGTAATAGAAATATTGATTTCTTGAAGCTTTCTGCTTCAAAGACGATGTTCAGATTTCTTATCGTGTCCTTCACTATTACTGATGCAGCGTCTGAATTAGATTGGGTTCATTTGCTTGTAAAAGAATTCAGAATTAGGAATGAAGATGGATCATTGATTTGTTCTTTGGTGCAGTAATCTCAGAGCCACACACACAACTACAAAAGAGATTTAGACCTACATTTTGTGAGGGAAAGAGTAAGAAAACAATGAATTATTATAAAGCACATCTTCAATACTTTTGAAAGAGTAGATATATTCACCAAAGCCTTTCGGCCGAAGCCGTTCCAGAGCATACATGACAAGATTGTCAGTTGTTACCAATAATCTCAAGGGAGAGCATTGGTGTATTAATAATACTTAGGTCTGATTAAGTAATTAGTGTTGAAATTAATCGTGCTGGAGTTGATTGCAATTATTCTAATAATCTAATGAGCAATTAACTAATTATAAGGGAGGTATAAGATAAGATGGAGAATATTTCTCATGGCCGAGAATATTGATTGATATAGTAGTTATCTAAGGTTGGTCGACAATGATTAGGGCTCGACTCTTTAGATAACTATTAGACCTTTTTTCTCTGATAATCATACAATGATTTTATTCATCGGCAAGGGTATAAGGAACCCAATTACCCTCGGGATCCGGCACGGCTAGACCCCTTTAACAAACAATCCTATTGTCTTGTGTACGTGGCCGAACCTCGTTAACAAAATATCTCTTAAAGAAAACATTGTTTGCCTTTACATTTAAATCCCTTCCTTAAAATTTGTATTCCTTTCCTTCTACTCATAATTTTGTTCGAGAGCCACCATTGTTCGACAGAGAAGACAACTATATTCTATACAGAGATTTGAGGATTGTTCTTGTGTGAACAACAACAATTAGTAATGTAATTAGTTACTTATATCATGGCTTGTTGCTAGGAAGGCCAAGAGATAAGTGAAAGTGGTTATTCTCTAAATTGTTTAAATACACTTAGCTATGCAATAGAAAGAGGATCAAAGTTTGAAGATTCTTCATCCAAGAATATATTGCACTCATATATAGGTTTATATTTTTGTAAAATTACAATAATACCTCCCTGCAAAATGCAAAAGCTTTATCGCTTCGCACTTTTTAAACCTTGTAACTAACACAATTCCAAGAGGAATGTCAGATTTGAGACATGTTTGTAAACACCTGGTGCAGTGGTGAAAGTCATTAGGGTTCTTTTCTTTATTTGGGGCTAAATTTTATGCCTTTTGCTAGAAAATAACAGATTAAATATATATTATTAAATTATAGGAATTTAAGACAATAAATTACTGATTGTTAATTGACTGCAAATCAATCACTGATTTGTAATGGTCCTAATGGATACAAAACAATTACTGATAGTAATTAATTTGTCCCATATATATATTCTTACTAATTATAACGTATTCTAGCACTCCCCTCTACTCCATATAAAGCTAAGGACAATAAGTTTTTTTAGCTTACCTCCTTTGTACCTCAGGTCCTCGGAATTCGAATTGGCCTTTTCTCTCAATAAGATTTTTAATTTATCAAAAAAAATTTTAAAAAGGATCATCGTCAAAACGGAGTACTTGAGTCAAATCGAGCAGAGTATTTAAGTCAAATAGAGCGGAGTACTTGAAGAAGAAAAAGTTCAATATGGTTTCAAGAAAAAGAATTGAAGGAAAAAAATTCCATTGTCTTTAGAAAGAGTTCACTTGAGAAAAAGACATGACAAGTAAGATTGTGCCGTTGTCTGGAAAAAAAGAATTGTGTAAAAAGAAAAGTCTGCCATCGTCTTGAGAAAGAATCATCTTCAGAGTTGAAAGAATGACTAGAGAGTTAAGACCAGTTATAAACAACTCATCTTCCAAAGAAAAAAGAGAATAGAGTAATAGACTCTTGGATTGGAAAATGAATAAGAAGAATAATGTCATCAACAATGGAGAAAGAAACAACAACAATAGATACAATAACAACAACCAAAGAAAAAGAAAACAAGAGAAGCAACAATAATAATGACTTAAAAAAATCTCTCCCCTAGTCTTCATTGACTTGGATAAAGACTAGGAAGAAGAAGGTCGAAGCAAATAGGAAGAAGTGGCAACAACCTTACAGTTGTTGATTTTTCGACAAAAGCTATAGCTCATATACCATGGGAAAAATATATTGCCGAATTATACGAATTGAATAAGAATTGACTCCTCTTATATAGAGAGAAGGAGATACAGCATATAAGGAAATAAATGATTGATCGATTATAACAGATACAAATCATTTACCATATTCTAACACCTATGAATAAGGATATAACTTGTACAAATTAATGCATAAGATTATAAGTAGAACTTTATAAATATACAGTGTTGCATCGTTGCAGATATAAATATCTATGCTAACTAGATCTCATTCTGCACATACACCTAGATAGAAAAATATGGTTAAAAAGGAAGCAGGTAAAAAATTCGGGTATTGAAATCCTACCCATCCCCAATAATGCCACTGTCATAATGAGGAAAGATAATGCAGGTTAATTCACTTATATTTCATGTCTTATTTTTGAAATCTTCGACGATAATCCATGTTCACACTTGACACAAGTGTGCCATGCCAGCTATGGGTAGGATTACGCAGATTGAAAATTGAGAATTTGCATAGCAGTCAAACATTTCTGCATCATCAGTCAAACATATCAATGTATTTCTTAATATTCTGTATTTATTTTGCATTCCTTCAAAAAATAGAATACTAATACTTATTAATTCAAATAGTTTAGATCATGATGATTCAAGTATTCAACTCATCGCCAACATCAATATCCACATTAATTTTCATACCGTGATATTTTAATTTAACAAAGATACTCTGAAATCTCCCTCGCCAAAGTTGATGACTGTCACCTGCGAACCAAATCAACCAATGATTAAAAAACAGATTAAAACTGAAATTTAATATATTAAAATGTATTTTTTCACCCTCTGATCACTTGTTACGGTTTAATAAAAAAAATTACTACCATAATTAAATCATGGAAACCTTAAATTTCATTTAACCCAATAGTCTAATAATAACAACAGTCCAGATAATTCCAATGTATTTTGTATTTGATTTAACGATCTACCTCGATTCAGGAAATCGTCAAAACAAAATAAAAAAGATTGGAAATTTTTGAAGAAAGTTAAATATTAAAATGGCTTGAATATGAAGAAGATCGGAACTTTAAGGACTATACGGTGTAGAGATGGAAATCTGGAATGGAGAGAAACCCACATGCAACGAGCAAATATATTGATGATTTCACAGAAAACAGAGATTTATTAAACCGGCGAGTGGCGACAAAACCTCCGGGCAGCGAACCAGCAGAGGAAAGGAAAATAGACACTAGCGAAAGATAAATAATAGATTTGGGCAATGAGTGAGAGACGGGTGTAGCATATATGTACAAATTCACTGGGTAAATTACACTAAATATCCTATAATTTCACTCATTTTACTAACTAGAAGGTAAAACCCGATGGAATTTTGCATATTCTACACTGTAAATATTTTTTTCATTACAAACAGGTCCCTCAATGTTTTCATATCCAAATACCCGATTACCCACCCACCCATTAATTTTCATCTTTTCTCAATCCAAATTATTTTTTATTTTCATTCATTCAAGTTTCAACCATATTAATTAGTGATAATGATTCTGAAAATCAACCATATTAATTGTAGATGATTCATCGAATCTAGACTTATGCTCGACCAAAATTGAATCACTTGTGAATTATGATGAATCACTTTCAAAAGATTCTTGATTCATTGTGTCTATAATCATTTAATTTCGACAAAGATAGATAAAAAAGAAAGCATCTTTAATAGATAGAGATCATGGAGAAATTATCGGGACTATCTTTAATTAAATTTTATGTGATTTTAGTCGACAAGATCGAGACTCATTTATTGATTTATCTCGTTATTGATTCTGATCCATCGGTTTATCTCGTTATTGATTTTTTTTCCGAGGGCTATTATGGAATGTTATTGGGTGTTTGTCGTGACATATATGGATGGAAATAAATAAAATATATAGACAACACGTTAGTAGGCCTTCTGAGGTATAGTCCTTAAAGAGATCATTAAAAACACCAGTTTCTCCTTTCATTCAGAATATTACAAGAAAAACTGTTGTCATCCTTTGGAGACATCTATGATAAAAGCATGAGAGATCAACCTTCTGAAGCAGCGTATTTAGTTACTGATGATTAAACTACATAGCTAATAAGAGAGAGTCAATAAGCTTTTGCTTATACTCTATGTAAACTGTGCATTGACCTTTTTTTTTTTTGATGAAATTTAATTGCTTCAAAAACAAAATCTTATCTCTTCCTCAAACTTGACTAATTGAGTCGTGTTTATGTTCAACTGGTCATACTTACTATTAAAGTTTTTGAAAGTCCAAGTTTCGAGTCTCGTTATGTTATAAAAAAAAATATATTTAAAAATTAAAATCTTAGAGTGTGTTATATGCTATTATCACTTCATATGTTCAAAATCTCTCTTGATAAAAAGGTATTTTTTAAATCTAGTATATCAGAACAAACAAACAAAGACAATAAGTAAGAAATTGTTGAATCAAAGTCTGTTTGCTGAAGTTGGCATTCAGATTCATTGTTTTTTATAAACTTGCTAGCTTCTTCTAAGAACTTCAGGTTGCAACGTGCTCAGTTACTGGAGTTGAAACAACCATGTCCTGAGGCTACAAAGAAAAGCAACACATGGATAATTAATGTGTGCCAATGTTATCATTTTTTATCAACACTAAACTGAGATATTTTTACTCTGATTATATTTGTTATTAGAAAATGATAGGTGATCAGGGGAATTCATGATCAAAACACTAACCTCAGACAACTCTTCTTCATGCTTTTGAATGAATGCTGTATCTACATTGCCTGTTTTAAAGTCCTGACATTCATGAACATACATATAATGAGACAAAATGATATGAGATAAATGCATCAGGGGTAGGATCTGGAAAAGATGATATAACATTTTACCTCTATTTCAAGGATAAGTTTATGGTAGTCGATAGTTGTAGGAACTCCTGTAAAACAAAGGAACATTAATGAGCTAGCTACTACATCATACAAATTGTCCAAGGAGCCTAAAATATTGAATAGATGTTTCATATTTCACTATTTCCAAACATTGATTCTATTATGATTCATAAAATAAACCTGGAAAAGTTCAAATAAAGATTAACGAGTTTAGATGAAATCTAACATCTTTAGTGATTTTGTTCACCTGAATCCTGGTATTCATCTCCATAAAGTAAAAAGATCCTCTTTCATCTAATAAAAATTCCACAGTTCCAACACCAATATAACCTATTGATGCCGCAGCTGCAACTGCAGCATCTTCCATAGCTTTTCTCAGTTCAGGAGTCAAAACAGGTGATGGCGCTTCTTCTAATAACTTTTGATTCCTTCTCTGTGAGATGAAAATATCTTGCATTAAAGTTGGCCTCAGAAACACAAATTCCAGCTTTCAACATTAAAAAAAATCGTTTTTCTTAAAAAGGTTATAGATTATATATGTTTTGACACAGATACATCAGTTGTTTGAACTTTACAGAACAAGAAATCTCTTTTACTCAAAAGTAAGAATCTACTGGGTTGTCATATGCAGCCAAATTGTATCTAAATTTTATACAAAATATATTTATCTCAAGAAAAGAAATGATTTAATATTTTACTCAAAGGTGCACGTATATTAGCTAAGTTAAGAAGACAATGAAAAGGTACAAAAATAAAATATGTATGTTCGGTAATCAGTACCTGGATACTACAATCTCGCTCACCAAAATGCACAACATTTCCATACTTATCTGCAAGAATCTGTAACCGATTGATGGCAATGAATAAGAAAAAGTAAACTGAAACAATTTTTGAACAGCCATTACTCACTTAACATCAAGCTTAGATTCCTCACTTTCACTCCCTCTTATTTTTTAAGTCAGTCCTAAAAATAAGGATAGGTAAGAAGTAGAAAGATTGAATCGGGAGTTCTTACCTGAAATTCAATGTGCCTTGGATTCTGAACATACTTCTCCAAGTAAACTCCATCATTCCCAAATGCAGCAGCTGCCTCACTCTTAGCTTGCTAAATACATAACAATGAAATTTAGATTCAGATTCTGAAGAATACTTCAAATTCTAAATCTCTAAGACTGAAGAGAACTCAGAAAGTTTCTTCTTCTTTTGATCTCTACTTGTAATTCAGGGAACAGACCTCCATTTATAATGAAAATAAAATTAACTTTACCAAAAAAAGATCTCAGAAAGAGAGAAACATTATTGAATGATACATGAGAAGTCAAAAGAGATGCAGTTGAACATTACAAATAATCTATAATACGCTCTAAATGAAGGGAAAAAATTAAGCATGGGAATGAGATTATCCGAATGAATCATCTCAACTTAACTAATCCTACTAGACTACTAGTATAAACATATTATGTTTCCTAAAAGTTAAATGATAACATTTTGTCTTCAGAAAGTTTGCTAATAATAAAAGTCACAGATCACTCATCCCTCTTAATGAGGTCTCTGCTAATAAGAATAAACAATAAATTACATGTTTATATTAAAATCGGTACCATACCTGTAACAATCTAACAAATTCTTCAGGTTCTTTTGCCAAACGCATTCCACGTCCTCCACCACCAGCAGTAGCCTGAAAGTAAATTTTATTTGTTAATAGTGATTTCCCATGTTTTCTCTAACTTCTTGATTGCA
>LFYR01001221.1:2877-43058 GCA_001185155.1 Zostera marina
GGTGTCCCTGAACGCGTTGGGCAAAACGAGACGGGTACGAAGGTTTATGCATCTGCCTCTAAACCTTCT
Organism: Zostera marina; assembly: GCA_001185155.1. NCBI lineage: Eukaryota > Viridiplantae > Streptophyta > Magnoliopsida > Alismatales > Zosteraceae > Zostera > Zostera marina. The sequence continues at coordinate 2,947 of LFYR01001221.1, forward strand.
GATGCCCAACATCTCAGGCGCCGCGCTCATGAGAACGCCTATACGAGGGCGCATACCCCTACTTCTCCTGAAGAAGTCCAACGAACTGAGGAAGGGGAGGTACCTGTGGAAACTACTCCTGTGCAGTCTCCTGCTGCTGCCAGGCTCGCTTCCCTCTTTCGCACTCCGGAAGAGGAGCGAGAGAGAACTGCTGGGAAGGACGCCCAGCCCGAGGGGTCTGAGGAAAAAAGAAGAAAAAAACGAACTCCTCCCCCAAGGACCGACTCATCTCCTCCGAGGAAATCGAGGCGACACTCCCCCAGGCGACGAACTCCTCCGCGTGGGAGATATTATGCTGGGGAGTCTTCCCGGGGTCGGTACTCATACGCTTCTACCCGGGAGGTACAATTGCCGGGTTATCAAGGTTCCCACCCCTGAAATTATGGGACCAAGTTCCCGCTGGTTGCTGACACGGATGCCGCCCGAACCACGTTGCGGACTATATCTGGTTATCTGATGGACCGGACTGTCGAAGAAATTGGACAGAATCTGAGTAACGTGAGTACTTTTGTTTTACTATTTTTACGAGTATGTTCTTACTCATTCTTTCTTTTTGCAGCTCGCTTATTTGTTTCAGGGCCGCCTCTCTTCCCTGTCTTGTCTTCGTGACTACCAGTCTATGGAAGATGAGTTGAAGAGAGTGAAGCGCCGATGTAAAGATCTGGAAGGCGAGGTCATGCAAAAAGCTTCAGATGCCTCTACTCTTTCTGCTACCAACAAGAGGTTTGCTGAGGACTGGGCTGCTCAGAAAAATCTCTTGAGAGATAAGGAGCAGGAACTCTCCAAAGTCAACGGGGAGTTAGGGGCTGCGGAGATTGAATTAGCTTCTCAACGTGCCAGGGTTTCAATCAAAGAGTCGATGATTGTCGATATCACCCGGCAGGCTGAGAATACTGAGGCAAACCTTCGTTCTACTAGAGTGCAAAATGATATATTTACTCGACGGTTGAACGAAGGGGAAGAGGAAAGGAAGAAGCTCTCCCAGTCGCTGGATGATTGCCAAGCTGAGATAAAGCGACTGGAGGGAGTAGACCAGGAGAAGACTGAGGAGATTCAACATATGACTGAGGAGCTTCAACGCATGATTGATCATTTGGAGAAGCTTAAAGTTGATTTTCTCGCCAACGTGCGAGATTACAAGGATCTGGTGGATCTGGGTCCTCATGTCTGTCCTGGTTTCGAGGCTGAGGATATCCATAACTGGGCCCGCAAGTACCCAAAAGAAGCTATTGAAGTCCGGAATCGGGCACTTGCGGAAGAAGAGGATGAAGAAGATGAAGAAGAGGAGGCTTCGGGAGACAACACTACTGCCACCATTGATAAAGATTTTTCTGTAGAAGATCAAGATAACAATGGTGCAACGGGTTCCAAAGATTTGCCCCCTCCTCCTAAATAGATCGATCCTCTATCTTATTCTTGTTATTATTGTAACCTGTAGTTACATTCCTGTAACTCTGTAATTCTTGTTAAATCAATATATGGAATGTATTTTCAAGTGTTCTGATTACTAATAATAGCTAACTAAGCAACATATTAGTTAAGTAGTTCAAACTATTACAAGAGTAATATAATCCTTCTTGATCGTTAAAAATACAACTGTAGGTTATCTGCGTGCCAAGTATTGGGGATGCCTGTTCCATCTTCCCGTTTTAACTTGTACGTGCCTGGTCGGAGTTCTTCCTCCACCACATATGCTCCTTCCCAATTCGCGCCTAGTTTGCCTTTAGAGCAGTCCTTTCTACCGACACTTGCTCTTCTCCATACTAGGCTTCCTTTTCTTATCGCTTTATCCTTGACATTCTTGTCGTGATGTCTAGCGATACTTTGTTTGTAAGCTGCATTCTTTGCCTGTGCATTATCCCTAAGCTCATCCACCAAGTCTAGAGTTATCGCATATGATCTCATGTTTTCTTCCGTGTCATAGGATAATACTCTGACTGTTGGAATACTTAGCTCTGTTGGGATTAGTGCTTCCATTCCATATGCTAGTGAGAACGGGGTTTCTCCGGTGGGTGTTTTTCAGTGGTTCTATACGCCCACAGGATCTCTGGTAGCAGATCTGCCCACGAACCTTTGGCCTGTTCGAATTTTTTCTTCAGTCCTTGAACGATGGCTCTGTTTGTGACTTCTACTTTCCCATTACCCTGTGGTCTGTATACCGATGAAAAATGGATTCTAGTGTCCATGTTCTCGCATAATCTCGTAAACTCCCCACCGGTAAACTGTGTCCCATTATCTGTCACTATATGCATTGGAACACCGAATCTTCACATTATGCACTTGAAGACAAACTTTGTTGCTACTCCTTGAGTTATCTTGGGTACATCTAGTGCCTTATCCATTTGGTGAAGTAATCGACAGCCACAAATATGAATTTAGCCTGACCTGTCGATACTGGAAATGGTCCCACAATGTCTAACCCCCACATTGCAAAGGGGATGGGGCTTTCTACCCCTGTTAGCTAAGTTGCGGGATTTCTCTGTATGTTTTTGTGTATTTGGCAGGCCTTGCATTTTCTTGCGAATAGGACTGCATCTTTTTTCAGTGTGGGCCAGAAGTATCCCTGCCTTATTATTCTTTGGGCCAGAGATCTTCCCCCCTGGTGTATTCCGCATACCCCTTGATGGATCTCCTCTACAATGAATTGTCCTTCTTCTGTTGAGACACATTTCATTAGAGGCCCATCGTAGGATTTCTTATACAGAATGTCACCGATCAGGCAGAAACTTGAAATGCGTGTTTGTAACTTGCGCCTTTCATTCTTGTTTTCAGGAAGTTTCTGTCCCTCGAAGTATTCTATCAAGGGTTTCCTCCAGTCTTCTGCCTGGATCGTGATCAAGTTACATGAAGGTGTAGATGCTGAGTCAACTAGTATCTCTCTCTTCCCCCCCTCGAAAGAAGATGCTAGCTTTGCCAGGGCATCAATTGAGTTATTTTGACTCCTTGGAATCTGCTATACTTCAACCTTGGTGAATTGTTTTTTGACTTTTTCTAGTGTGGCTGCGTACTGTACGATCAGAGGTTCTTTAACTGTGAACTCTCCTGTGAATTGCCGAGCCACTAGTTGAGAATCTGTTCTAATGATTACTGAACAGGCTCCCAACCTTCTGAGGATTCTCATGCCTTGGATTACAGCTTCGTATTCTGCTATATTATTCGTAGCTGAGAACTGTAATCTGATAGAATGTTCATATATTCTTTGGTCTGGAGTGATTATCTTTATTCCCACTCCTGCACCTGTACTGCAGCTTGAGCCATCAACCTCTACTATCCAAGGTTTTTCTTTGCTTTCTTGGGTCATGTCTACAATAAAGTCTACTACTGCTTGCCCCTTGATGGCTGTGGCAGGAACAAAATCTACATCGAACTCGCTTAACTCCAGTGCCCACTTCGTTAATATTCCAGAAGTATCTGGCCTGTGGAGGATTCTGCGGAGTGGATGTTCTGTTAAGACTTTAATTGTATGCGCCAGAAAGTATGCTCTGAATCTGCGTGCTGCATGTACTACTGCCAGGACTATTTTTTCCACTGGAGGATATCTTGTTTCTGCCCCTTGTAGCCTTTTTGAGTGATAATATATCGGGATCTATTCACTGTCTCTTTGACATATTAGAACTGCACTGATAGCCTCTTCTGAAGCTGCTACGTAGACGTACAATTCCTCCCCTATCTTTGGTGAAGTTAGGTGTGGTAGAGAAGCCAGATGTGTTTTGAGTTGTTGAAATGTCTCATCACACTCTGGGGTCCATGTTATTGCCCCTTTTTGACTAGTTTTTAATAGTTGGAAAAAGGGTTTGCACTTGTCTGCTGTTTTGGAAATGAACCGACTTAAGGCATTGATTTTTCCATTTAGCTTTTGTACCTCCTTTATTGTTCGAGGTGGTGCTGTTTCTAATATTGCTGCTATTTTATCTAGATTTGGTTTTATCCCTTTCTGCCCTACATAGAATCCAAGAAATTTTCCTTCTTGTACTCCAAAACTACATTTGGCAGGGTTTAACCTCATCCCGTAATTCTGCAGAGTTTCCAGGGATTTTTTCAGATCATTTGGGTGTTCATCTGCTTTCTTGGATTTTACCAGAATGTCATCTACATATGCCAGGACATTTCTTCCTTCCTGCTTTTTGAAAACCTTGTCCATTAGCCTTTGGAAGGTTGCTCCTGCATTTCGTAGGCCGAAAGGCATGACTTTGTAGCAATATGTCCCCCATTCTGTGATGAACGATGTGGCCTCTTCATCATCTTCTTTCATTAGGATCTGGTTGTACCCTGAATGTGCATCCATCATAGACAGCAACTCATTTCCTGATGCTGCATCTACTAATCTGTCGATGGATGGGAGTGGATAGCTGTCTTTTGGACATGCTTTGTTGAGATCTGTGAAGTCTACACACATCCTCCACTTCCCATTAGATTTTTTAACCATGACTGGGTTTGCTAACCACTTTGGATATTTAACTTCCCGGATGTGCCCAGCTTTGATTAATTTTTCAATTTCAGCCTGTGCTGCCTCCTTCCTTTCAGCTGCGAGTATTCTTCGCTTTTGTCGTACAGGAGTAAAGCTACTGTCTATGTTGAGTTCATGACACGTTATAGTACGCTGTACCTGTGAGGGTGCCTCCCCTTCCCATATAAATGTGTGCACATGGGTTTCTAACAGTTGCAGTAGTGATTTTTTCAGCTCGGAGGATAAAGATGTGCCTATCAGGACTCCTCCTTTTGAGAGTTTGACCTCCTCAACTTGATTAGATGAGGTTGTGTCTTCTTCCTCCTCTCTTTCTTGGATGTACAGGGTTATAGGTTTGGCTATTTTAGTTGACTTCCTGTACGAGTTTCTGGAGTCTTTCTGTGCTCCAAAAACTGTTGCCATTTTGCCATCTTTTCCTGGGTACCTGAAGCATTGGTGGTAAGATGACGGTATTGCCTTGAAACCGTGAATGCTTGGTCTGCCCAAGATCCCATTGAACGAAGAGTCTATATTGACCACGATGAAGTGTGCTGTGCGTGATACTCTTCCGTTTCTTCTTCCCAGGGATATTTGTAGATCGATGACTCCTACTACTGGGGCCTTTGTGTTTGTGAACCCATAAATGGCTTCCTTGGCCGGGGTTAGCTGATCCACTTTGTAACCCATTTTTTCGAACGCAACTAGGTATAGTATATTTACTGAGCTGCCATTGTCCACCATTACTTTGTTCAGACTTAAATCATCCCCGATATCCACTTGTATTACTAGTGGATCCTCATGTGGGCTGACCACGTTGTCCAGATCTTCCTCAGAAAAGCTTATTTCCTCGCTTGGGTACGATTTTGGTACCGTGGTAGTCTGTATTACCTTGCGCGAGTAACTTCTGCTTTCTCCTACTGATCCTCCGCCGAAGATTAAATTTATCACCCTTCTTTTGTGGTCAGTGTCTGAATCGGGACTCCTTGAGCGTTGGCGCTTACCCTTGTTTTTTGGGTCCTTGCAGCCTTGTCGCCCCCTTTCTATTTTGTTTATGTATTGCTTCAGCTTTCCTTCCTTCACTTGTGTGTCTAGGAAGGTACTTAGCTCCCTGTAGTTTTCTGTGTTGTGCCCGTAATCCTTGTGGAACTTGCAATACATGTTCCTCCTTGTTCGAGCTTCTTTTGTTGCAGGGTTTAACTCTTCTGGTTGAGGAAACCTTATTCTTCCTTTTTCTTTATTGTAGATTTCCTCTTTTGGAGTGCTGAAAACCGTGAATCCTAAGTCTTTGTACTTGGGATACCTTGATTTTCCAAACTCCTCAGATGTCTGGTAGACCTTTCCATTGTGTTTTGGTCTCCAGGATGATTCTCCTTTCTCAAACTTCTGAAATTTCTTTTTTGGTGTTTCATATACTTTTTTATTGCTTATGGCACCTCTCTCTTTTTCTTTTTCTTTCTCATACTCTTCAGAATTTATATATTTCTGGGCCTTTGTTAGCAGGTCTTCCATGCATTTTACATTACTAACGTTTAGCTTTATTGCTAATGGCGTGTTCATATCTAGCCCTTTTGAGTATGCGCATATTGCGATTGTTGTATTCAGATCGGAGATTTTTTGCATGGCTTCTGTGAATTTAGTTGTATAATTCCGAAATGTGTCTCCGTTCTGCTTGATTGCAAACAGTGACTCCGTGCCCTTTCTGACCCTTGTGTTTCCACAGTGTTGGGCGACGAATTTCTTTTTCAAGTCCTCGAAACTTATTATGCTCCCTGGCTGCAGTTCAACGAACCATCTGTATGTAGGTCCTTTCAATGTTCCTGGGAATGCTCTACATAGGATGTCATCCCTTGATGTGGCCCATTGCATTTCCCCCACAAACATATTTATGTGGTCTACTGGGCCATCTTCCCATCATAGATCTACAGCCTGGGTAGCCTGAATTTCAGAGGTGCTGGTTTTACCATTAGCGATTTGTGCAGGGCATCCATACCTACCAGCCTGTTTGGGACCTCGCCTCCTCCTTCTGTGTCTCCCGTGCTTTCTTCATATACGGGTTTTTTGAGAAGAGGTTTGGGTTGCTCCTCTGGTTTGCGAGGTAGTGGTGCGCTGGAGTATGCTTCTCTATGACTTGACACTTCCTGTTGCACCTTGGCCTGCTTTGAGGTCTGAGCTTTTGAATGGTATATTGATGCTTTGGATTTTTCAATATCTTTTATTTTCTTGCTCATTTTTGCTATGGTTTCCTTCATTTTTTCCAGCTCCTCTATAGGCATCTTTATAAACCCGTGAGTGGTTTCTGATGCTGCAGCCCTTGGTTCCTTGCTGCTTGTAGGTCTCCCCTTCTGAGGTTGTTCTTCCGAAGGTTTCTCCTTCTCAGCAAGGAGTCGGATGGCCTCAGCTATTGCCTGAACCATGATGTTCAGATTCTCCCCTCCTGCTGAAGCTTGGGGAGTTTGCTCGGGTTCACCTTCGGGTTCAGCCTCAGGTCCTGTGGGAGTCCTTTTGTTCTTATTGGCCTTGGGTGGTCGACCCACTGGCCTTTTAGTTTTTGAGTTGCCAGGTTGTTGCTCTGGCGCCTCCTGAGAATTTCCTCCTCCTCCTTGGGAAGTGCTTCGAGTTACCACCATCCTGGAGTGTTCGACTTTTCTTGGAAGGAGTGTTCGACTTTTGCTTGTAGAAAAGTCGATCCCTAGTGTACTTGGAGGATTCCTTGGAAGTCGTAGCCTGAAAGCCTAGCTCCTTGAGGAATCGATTTTTTTCCTTGGAAGAAAAAGTCGATCTTCTGAAAAGTCGATCCCTTGCTGGCTGATTTCCTCGCAAGATTCCCTAGCTGGCAACTTGGAAAAAAGTCGATCACTTTTTTCGAAAAAGTCGAGGAGCTTTTGTCGTGAGTATCTTTGAATCATAGACGGCGCCAACTGATGGGGGTGAAACCCGACCAGTATTCCAAGACGCGCAAGCAAGCGCCAAGCGGGGAACTCCGGGGGAAACCGGGCCGGAACTCAAGTGCGCAGAGCTCGCTTCGCTAGGAATCCTTTCGCTGCAAATGACCTGCCTTTAATGAGTGTGAGGTGCCCTCTATTTATAGGGGTTCTTATGGGGGTAATATGGTCATTTTGGCAGTAACCGCCTAACTGCCAAACTGATCAGATTGGGTCCCGGGATCGACTTTCCAGAGATCGACTTTCTGGGAGTCGACTTTCCTGGTGATCGACTTTATTCAGAAGTCGATCCCAGGGAAGTCGATCCTCAGGAAAGTCGATCTTCCTAGGATTCGACCTGGGACCTCCCCAACCCTAGAATAGATACCTTAACTCATCTTAGGCTATCCGGACTTCTAGTTGCTGGTAGGTTGTGACCGTGTTCGGGATACTGTATCACCAGTACTCCCCCCTCCTCTGCGTATTAGATACTTTGGGATACGTCTTTTAGTACTATGGTCTGTGTGTTGAACCTTGTACTATCACCAATCACTTTCGTCAATAGGGACGAAGGTTCTTTCGCTATCTGTCGGACCATCGGAAGTCTCCCACGAGCACCGAATTAAAGTCTTCATCGATTACCCGAGTCAACTCTCTAGATCGTCGATTTGGTCTGCCAAATCGCCGATTTGATTGGTAAATCACCGAGTTGAGGCCATGATCACCAGAGTCTGGTAGACTGGCGACCACGAAGCTCTGCAAAAAACTCTTTGAGCATCCAAATCGTCGATTTCTTGCCATGTTTTTTGGGACTTTGTCAAGTCTCGTTTTTGCTCTATTTCACGCTCGTTCAAGGTTTCTTAGCGAAACTACTGATACATGACTATACATTAGTCACTCTCATCAATGCCCTTCAATATGGACTTGGATTCCGTTATCTATATGCCAGATCCTCGAAAGGCTCCTACGAGCACGGAACGATGGTCTTCGTCAAATTGCCGAGTTGAACTAATGGATCACCGATTTGGGCTGCCAAATCGTCGATTTATAGGGTAAATCACCGAGTTGAGGCCGAGATCGCCAAACTGGAAGGCTGCCGATCTCGCCAACCCTGCCCCTAAATCGTCGATTCTTCCCCCAAATCGTCGATTCCGGACCGTTACTCAGGTCACGTACTTGCCGATTGCGCCTTAAAGACCCTATAAAAGGGATCCCAAGGTTCACTCCAAAGCATTAGTTCCTCACTATCCAGAGTAGAAACACGGAGCAAATCATCGATTATACACTTGTAATCGCCGATTTCTCCCGGAAGATTTGACCTAACCCTAATTCCTATAGTGCTCTGGAGTGTGGATGGGCATTCTAAAACCAATTCATAATGCAAAATTGTCAATCTAGTCACCTGTCAGTCGAATGTGCCTTTTTCAGCTTGTCGAACAACTCGTCTACCTTTGGAATTGAGATCTCATCTTTTACCGTGATCTTGTTCAGCACCCTGTAGTCCACATAAAATCATCATGTATTGTCTTTCTTCTTAACCAAGGTCAATGGAGAGCTGGATGGCAACTTTCTTGGTTGGATCAATTATTCCTATATAATATTGGTGGTAGAAACTTTGGTTTTCGAAATGTGCCTTTGAATTCATTTAATATATTTTCCATCTCAGCTTCCACTTTAGTTTTATTTTCCACATCATTCGCTGAGTCACCTTCCTCCTGTTGTGGAGATAGAACATTTGAAAACTTCCATCATATTGCAGATGATCCAGAGTCGAATTTGATAGTAAGATCGCTTGAGCCATCGTCGGAAACATCCCATCAATCATAATCTTTCCCTCTTCCTCCTGGTATGAGAGTGTTCGTAGATTATAGTTAAATGTAACCTCACTTAGGGTTTTCAGTCATGCCACTCCTGGCATGACATCAGATTCGAAGAATGGAACCACATGAAAGTCGACCTCGATTTGAATGTCCCCCATCACAATTTTTACTCCCAAACATACTCCTAGCTTTGCACATCATTTTACTCCTGTTTTCAACGATTACCTAGAAGCGCTTTATCTCATCCACCTCCAATTTTAACCTCTTAACCCATCTCGTCAGAATGAAGTTTAAATTCGTCCCTGAGTCGATGAGTATTTGCAGCTAATTTTTATTTTATCTTCCCTTCAATTCTTATACTTTGTGGTCGTGAATCTTCCATGATTGAATATAGTACGACATAAGGAAGGCTTTGTCCCTCCTCCTCTGTCTTCTTTTCCGATTTTATCTCTATATCCTCATCTATATCTTCTAATATCATCAACATTATCTCTGTCTCCTCCTTGCAGATGTGTCCTCTGGAATTTTCATGGCAATAGCATAATCCGGTCTCCCTCCTAAACTTCTGTTCTTCCATTGATAGACATTTTACTCCCTAAGGTTGTCCTCTTTTTTCTCTGCTTGATTCTCTCATGCGACTTGTCTTTTGGTTGATTCGGTTGTCGTCCTTTATTTTATTCTCCACCATCATGGCCAACATCTTATCTTGTTGTAGTTTCTATAGTTGGAAGAGTTCCACTTCTTGTTATATCTCCCACTTCAGCCCCACTTCTTGTTGAACCTAATTACTTTGTTTGATATGGCTTCAAAATCCTTAATCTATTGATGGATTCGAGCAAACTTGCTAAGATGTCCCATGTTCATTGTCGTTAGGTGGAATCAAAGTAGTACCAACATCAACATTTCTGGCCACGAGTTAATTGGTACTTCCACTTTTTGGTACCGCAACCATTGTAAGGCTTCCCTCTCTACATTGAACCTCGCCGTTCTCATTTTTAGGCTTTCAGGTATTCCGTGGAACGCAAAGAAATCTTCGCACCTATGAATCCAACTGTGATGGTCGCTCTCGTCGGACATTGGGAATTCAAACTTCCACTACAAGAAAAGAGGTCTACAGCGACGATTTTAGCGACAATTTTGGATCGTCGTTAAATTACAAGAAGGATTTTGAAGAAAACCCGCGATATTAGCGACGATATATTCATATCGTCGCTGATTATCTTTTTTTTTTGTTTAATTAGCGATGATATGTTGATGATCGTCGTTAGATATAACATTTAGCGACGATTTAAAATTTATCATCGCTAATAATGCGGACCTATTTATAAAATTTTAAAAGAATAAGGTATTATTTATAAATTTCCCAAAAGTAATGTTATTCCTCCCCCCCCAAATCGATTTCCCCCTAAAACCCCCAAAAACCCCAAAACCCAATTTATTAAATTAGGACCAATTTATTAAATTACCCAATTAAATTCCCAAATTTCCCCAAATACTTCCCCTAAACCTAAACCCTCCATTTACCCCAAATTTTTCTCAAATTTCCCAAATTAAAATACTAAAGTTGATTATTTAAAGGTTAAAAATTTAAAATACCCATTTATAAAATAAGTATTTAAACCCAAACCCCTAAATTAAACTCACCCAAAAAACCCCAAATCCTACATCGTCTTTTCTTCCCTCCTAATTACACTCTCCGGCGATTTTTCAATCCAACCTCCGGCGACGTGGCGAGGAGTTCCTCCGGTGACAGAAGCGACTTTCCTCTGGTGAGTTTTATTTACCTTTGGCCGTAGACTTTCCTCTGGCCGTGTTCTTATTATCTAAATTTACTCTACTGTCAAGTATCTCATAACTCAAGTCATTATTTCTAACACAATCTCTTACCCAACTCACAAGATCACCATCACATTCACTTCCTTCTAATTGTTGTACAGATTTTCTCCCTGTCACCAGTTCTAGCAAAACAACTCCGTAGCTATAGATATCACTTTTCTCTGTTACCTTCATTGTATTTGCATATTCTGCAGGGAAAGAAATCACAAAAACAAAACAAAAGGTGTTATTATAATTGCAAATTTGCATATTCCAATCTCATTTCCCTCCATTTCATTTCCCCTAATCTTGTTTCCCCCCATTTCATTTTCCCCAATCTCATTTCCTCCAATATTTTTCCCTGGCTTCAATATTACAACATCGTTTCTTTCCCATTCTTTCAGCCTAACCTTCCACAACCCTCAATAATCCATCACTTCCATGATCGTGACCTAACCTTCCACAACATTTATGGACTGAGACAACATATTCCAGAAACGCTAAGTAATACATCAATTTGATTCTTCTTTGGTTTTCTATATTCTTCTTTTTCATTTAGGCTTTTCATTTTCTATTTTTCCTCTTTTATTCCTTAATCTTCCTCTCTTCCTCTTACATTCTCTTCTTTTTCCATTTTATTCTTCATCGTTTCATCTTTCTCTTTTTCTCATTCTTGTTCAAGATTTTCTGCTTTAAAACCTAGATATTGAAAATTAATTTTAGGGTTTGTCATTCTTTTTAATACTGTTTCGTTTTTGATGCAACAAGTTTTTTTAATACTGTCATTCTTTTTAATACTGTCATTCTTGTTCAAGTTTTTTTATTGAATTTGTTGGTATAAAATCTACTTCAAAAAGGAATTGGTTCTATCGAATGTTTTGTAAGTCTAATGTTTAAAACAATAAATAAAGAATTTGGATATAAAGTAAATAGATCATGTGTCACAACATCTTATCATTTGAATCTGTTATCTTTATCTTTTAAATGGCCAAGTGTTAAAAAACTGTAATTTGGGTATAAGGAATTTCCAATGTTCTTCAACACCTGTCCGCCATGTGCCATGACATCTTATGTGAATTCATTATCTTTTCATTTTAGATGACCAACTGTCAAAAATCTGTAATTTGTAAAATAATTTATACGTATTTTGTAAATATTATAATTGCTTATGTAGGTATTTACATCTATTTTTAAGGTTACGTTATATATGAAATATATTTTATCAATTTTGGTATTCTATTTAGCATTATGTTTTGCTTGTATATATAAATCTTAAATGTTTTGCTGATTTTTTTCTTTTAAAATTTTAAATGTTGTTCGATTATTATTTTTTCATTTTCAGATTGATTAGAAGAATAATATAAAAAGCAAAGAAGGTATCTTGTCATTTATTTAATTTTAAGATTTTAAATCTAGGTTCTCAAAATAACTTTGATTTTAGAAATGTCCATACTCAATAATTCATTCTCTGCACACTTGGATCTCCTTTCTGTATTTTTTTACATATTTGGGCATTATTTTGCTGATTTGCTTGTATTTTTTTTTCATATTTGGGGTTTTCATTTTTATTAGCATTATGTTGTTGTTGCTGATTTGCTTCTGAATTCCTTGTTCTTCATTGTTCTTCCTGATTCTCTATCAATGTTTTCTAAATTTCCTATCTCTTATGTCACACAAGTAGCACTTTACAATGAAAATCGTGTGATCAATTTTGATCATAGCATTGGACTTTATCTATGTTTTCAAATTTTTATATACTGTGATTTGATACACAATGAATTTCTCCGGGAGTTAGTCTGGCTTTGTCAAATTAGAATATTGAATGTTGATATTGAGAACTTGAAGAGACTACCCAATTTCTAAATTAGAACAAGGATATAGTAGAATTGAGAACACTTAAACTAAAACAAATGGACTTCATATTTGATCAAAATTCAGTTCAAAACAAATGGAGAATTTTGTTAGTTCAGTTGGTTTCACGAATCATTATAGTTCAAAATTCAAACGTCACTATGTGCTCAGTGACTTCATATCTAGGTTGATTTTTTTAAATCACTTGTTGGTTTACCCTTTCTTACTGTTCCATTGTCGGTGGTGAAGGGGTTTCTCATGCATACTTTAAAAAAATTAACACTATAAAATAGAAATAACCTACTGTGAATGATTTCCATCCATATTTTATAGCATATTTTTTGTTTGTGTGTTTTGCATTTCAATTTTGTAATTTGTAAAATCAATTGGCAAAATGATTAAATCTCTTTTACTTTGTTATTTTCAAGCTTGCAACTATTTCCTTGGAATTTCAGTTGCATCTGTAAGTAGCTTCATTGGTTGATTAAAAACGTGTTTAATTGAATTATTTGATCAAATGGGCATTGTTAAAAGGAGCATTTTCATCTCTGAACTCCATGGGAAAAAGCAAAAGCAGGAAATACCCCATAGAAATGATTTTATGAATATCATTTTTACTAAATTATTCATTCGTTCTAAAATCAAATTTTTAAATGAATGAAACTACCTAAAATCGCTTGTATACTATATCCAAGTGCCAATGTTCAATTGAAGCATCAACTAAATTACTAAATGAATTATTGTAACTATGTTCTTCTTTTAATATGGATACAGGTCTACAAAGATATTTTTCCAAACAAGGACCATCCTAACATTATCGAGGACTAGATAAACATCTTGAGGTATAACTTAAACCTAGCAATGGTATAATTTTATGAATATATATGCTTCATCAATTTAAATTCGATTATTATTGTCAGAATATCAGTAATATTTTCCATTAAAGAATTCTGATGCTAAAATAAAGTAAAATTCTTATTTGACCCAATTCTCTATTTCTATTTTTATGAATGAATATCACGATTGATGTTATTCTGATTTGATTATGTTATCATTCAAACATGCATTACATCATCTATTTACTGATAAGCCCTAGCTGAGCCTGACAAGCCCTAGCTGAGCCGAGCCAAGTTGAGCCTGACAAGCCCTAGCTGAGCCGAGCTGAGCTGAGCCGAGCCGAGCCAAGCTGAGCTTGACAAGCCCTAGCTGAGCCGAGCTGAGCCGAGCCAAGCTGAGCCTGACAAGCCCTAGCTGAGCCGAGCTGAGCCTAGCCAAGCTGAGCCCGAGCCGAGCCTTTCTTATTATGATTTATTTTTTTATTATGATTCAGATGACGATAGCGAAGATGAAAATTTATCGTCTCAAGGTTCAACTACATTTCATACGAAGCCTCTGTTTAAAAACGATCATATTGGACCTTGGCTGAAAGCATCAAAGGGAAAGAAAAATGGGCGCATTCTGGGATTTAGAGTTGGCAATGACTCTATGTTATCAAATAAGAGAAGAAAGAAAATGAGCAATGAGGAAACTGAGAAGCACAACACTGAAGAATTTGAATTGACAGTTTCCAAAGCCGTTGAAAAACGAATGGAAGCGTTCGAAATAGAAAACGAAAAACGATTTAAAATGATGGAACAACGGTTAATTGACAATATACATGTGAGTTTAATAAATGTTTTTAAATTAGTTTTTAAATTTATTAATTTTTGAATATCTTCATTTATTTTCAGGCTAATGCGACAAGCAACGACCCGAATCGTCCATCATCGAGTAATGTTCCTGTTTCTTCTCAGTTGAACCAACTTATTCCATTATCGAGAAATTATTGGGAAGAAGATACTAATTTTGAATTCGACACCTCGACCAAAAGGTAAGACTTTAGATATTTCCAATATTGTTCAACAAAAAAAATTGTAAAACACTTACCTCTATTGTAATTGAAACACTTAACTCTATTGTAATTGTAATCTCTATTATAACTCTATTATCTCTAATAAACACTTAATCTAATTTATGATTCATTTGCGATTCATTTGTGATTCATTTGTGATTCAATATGTGAAATTTGTATGATTGAATGTATGTGATTGGTGTGATCGATTGAATGTATGAGATTGGTGTGAATTGAATTGTATTTGCAGGTATTGAATTGTATTTAGGGTTGAATTGTATTTGCATGTATTTACAGGTGTGATTGAATAGTAAGGCTCTAAATGAGCACCCATATAAATAAAACATTTTTTTTATTGTATTATATTTTAGCGACGATTTAGCGACGATTTAGCTACGATAAGTTGAAACAGGGAAAATTAAAATTTAACAAAAGCGACGATTTAGCGACGATAAGTTGAAACAGGGAAAATTAAAATTTAACAAAAGCGACGATTTAGCGACGATAAGTTGAAACAGGGAAAATTAAAATTTAACAAAAACGACGATTTAGCGACGATAAGTTGAGACAGGGAATATTAAAATTTATTGAGAGCGACGATTTAGCGACAATATGGCGATGATCTTTTTCAAATATTAGCGACGATTCAGCGACGATGCTACTTTTTGGAGCCAAAAAATAGCGCGCGTGTGGGATTACATCAGCGACGATGACACATCGTCACTGATAATTAGCGACGATATCCAACATTGTCGCTAAATTTTTAGCGAGGCGACCTACAGCGAAGCTCTGAAACCAATTTAGCGACGATTTTTGACTTTGGGTTGAATGTTGGGTTATGAAATGATTGTGTTTGATAAAATAGTGGTTGGAATGAAGGTTGAAATAATAGTTGAAATGGTATTTGTGATGGTTGAAATGGTGTTTGTGTTTGTTGGAATGGAGGAAGGTATGTTCAAGTGAGTGGATGGTGATGTTATGGGTAGCATTCCGGGTATGGTTTTTTGGAAAGGATGGTGTTTTTATTGATCGGATGTCGGCTTTGGAGTTCATGGTTCCTGCTAAAGGAATTAGTAAAACAATAATAGAATTTAGAAAATAGAGGGATTAGAGAGCAAAAACATTGTTAACTAAATAACACTGAATTCAGGACTTAAATAGAATTAATAATTATTTAAGAATTATTTTATAATTTCTTATTAAGTTTTTTTATGCATGCAATTTACCCAAGACTCGTTCAAGAGGGTTATGGATGCAAAACATTCAATACAATTCATTTGGCCAATGTTAGTTGCTGACACATGATTGTACACCAGTCATTCCCGTCAACAAGGACTAGGGTTTCATTCACTTTATGTCAGACCATCGGAAGGCTCCCACGAAAGTAGAATTAAAATTCTTCGTCGAGACCCGAGTCAACGCTCCAAATCGTCGATTTTGTCTGCCAAATCGTCAATTAGGGCGGCAAATCGTCATGTTAAGGAGAAAGATTGTCGATCTTCCCTCTGAACTCGTCGATTTTACCCCAAGTCGTCGATTTGGACTGTTACTCGTATCCAGCTCGAGCCATAATGGTCGTAATGATTGAACGTGATCTCCTCCACGGATGACGCCCCCAGAGGTCCTATAAAAGGGGACCCCAGGCTTAATCCATAGACATTAGTTCCATCCTTTTTAGAGTGTGAATCACGGAGAAATCACCGATTTGAACACTAAATCATCGATTTCCTCTTGAAAGACTTAACATAGAGCGCGCGTCGTGGATCTCAGAGCCTCCGCACGAGAAGGTAGCCACTCGTATCACCGCGAGCGCTGGTAGGATATTCCGTTCCTCATCACCATCCCTAGTGGAGAATTTTGCAAGGTTACATCAAATGGAAATATAACCATATCTGAAAATATAATATTAAATAATGTTTTATATATTCTACAGTTTTAAATAAATTTAATCTCAATATTAATTAGTGATACAGATCTTAATGTAATTTTTTATAAAAATAAATGAAATTTTCAGAAAAAATAAGTAAGGGCAAGCAACTGGGCAGGGTGAATGTAAAAATGGCCTTTACTTCCTAAAGTCATAATCCCTTGACTCTGTATACACATCTATCGACTTTGAGACCTTGCATAAAAGGTTGGGGCATATTTCACCAGAGAAGATGAAGCTCCTTATCTAGGCTAATATTTTAAATCCTAAAACACACTGTATTTCAGATTCTTTAAGTAGTAGTTGTTAAACAATTGATACAAATAATGACAATGATAATTTGAATAATAAAGTTTTTTTCAAAATAAATAAAAATCTCTGTAAAAAAAAAAAAATTTGTGAAGTGTGCCAAATTGCTAAGCAAACTAAATTAAAATATAAAACTAGCATATCAAAGTCTAAATATGTGTTTGATTTAATTCATATAAACATTTGGGGTAAATTCTCAATTACAACTCATGATGGTTTCAATTTTTTTTAACTATTATGGAAGATCTAAGTAGAGTTACTTGGACCTTTTTATTAAAAACCAAGGATATAGCTATGGAATGCATTAAAAACTTTATAGTTATATTAAGGTAAAAACTTTTTTTAACAAGAGTGTTAAAATAATCAGAAGTGACAATGGAGGTGAGTTTAGCTCACACTCATTTAAACGAATGCTAGAAACATATGGTATAATTCATCAATTATTTTGTCCATATACAACAAAATGTCATAGTAGAATGAAAACATAGACATTTACTTGAAGTGGCTAAAATCTCTGCATTTTCAAGGTGGAATCCCATTAATTTACTAGGGATGATGCATCTTGACAACCACCAACATCATAAACAGAAACAGAATTCCTTCAAAGGTGTTAGAAAATAAAACACCATATGAAATATTAAATAATCAAACACCAGATTATAACAACCATAAAACATTTGGTTGCTTGTGTTATGCCACAACTAATATTAGAGAACATAAGTTATCATGAAGAACCTTTAGAGAGATTTTTATGGGATATCCTTCCAACACAAAAGGATACTTTGTGTTAGACTTGGAGAATAAAAAATTCCATATCTCCAGGAATGTAGTATTTAGAGAAAATATCTTCCCATTCAAAGACAATACTATTGAGGATAAATGATAGGAACGTGAGGAAATACCCTCAAAACTCAAAGTCACCTCAAGATTTTTATTATCAAATTGTATATAAACATTATGATTATAATATCAAAGAAAACAAGGATACATCAAGATCTGAAAAATATTCTACCAAAAAAAAATATTTGAAACTTATATATCTAAAGAAGATAAGATATTAAGTTCTAATGAGATAAGATCAATCATAAATGATCTGAATGAAAGTAGAACACAAACGGATATTGAAGTAAATCCTATGTATAAAAACATAAGTAACCCAGAGCAAACTGTTTTTTTAGAATATTGCAACAAAAGAAGAAAATACAGTAGTTCAGACAGTGTTGAGAAGCACAAAACAGGTCAAATAAGTAAACAAACATTAGAAGTATCCAAAGATTCTCAAGTTAATGAAGATGTTTACATGAACACACAAAACAGAATGAGCCAAGAATACTCAGATATGGCTGAAGATATTCAACATAAATCTTGTTCAGACACACAAAACTCAGTTGAGATTTGTACTGAAGACCAGCAAAATACAAAAGAGTTGAGAACCATGATAATAGTCCTCAAACTACAAACAACATACAGACAGGAAAGAGGCTCAAAATCAAAGACTAAATCAGCAAGAATTTTTTTTGAAAACCAATCAAATTAATATCCTGGACACTGATTTAAATCAGTTAGACAATTCTTCAAAGGAAGATTTTTTAGATAATGAAATAGAAAATATAAACAATAACCAAAATATTTTAGAAAAACAGACTTTAATACCCTCAACTAAGCAGAAAACAAGCTTATATGGGAGAAAGTTAGTAAAACCAACACAATAATTTCAAGAATATTATCTTAATAATGACAAAGATTATCTTGAGTCCAAATATCCTATGAGTAATCATGTATCCTATCATAGGATAAATAAACAACAAAAATATTACTTAAAACAAATAACTATACATGATGAGCCAACATCTTTTAATGAAGTTTAATTCAAAAGATCCAAATTCGGTTGAAACAATGCAAAAAGAGATAAATGCCCTTGTTAAAATAATACATGGACATTGGCTAATCTTCCAAACGATAGGAAGTCTAAAGGATCTAAGTGGATATATAAAATCAAATATAAGCCAGATGACCAAATAGAAAGATACAAAGCAAGGTCAGTGGCTAATTAATACTTCACACAAAAGTAAGGTTTTGATATCTTTGAAACCTTTGCACCAGTGGTCAAGATGGTAACCATAAAAACCATCATAGTTGTGGAAGCCATAAAAGGATGGAACTTATACCAGTTAGATGTTAACAATGCTTTTCTTCATGGAGAATTGCATGAAAAAGTATACTTAAGACCACTACAAGGTCTCCTAAAAGAAGGAGATAAAAGAGTATGTAAACTCAATAAATTCTTATATGACCTAAAACAGTCCTCAATGAATTGGTTTGAGAAACTAAGAGGGGTACTCTTAATTAGACATTGGCTTTACTCAAGGTAAATCAAATTATTCCTTGTTTATAAGAGAAAAAAAAAATATACTATATCTTATAGTTTATGTAGATGACATAATAATAACAGATCTGGAGAGGAATGAACTAAAAATTGGAATAATTAAAATCCAACTAGAAATTCAGTTTACACTAAAAGACTTAAGAAGATTAAACTACTTCTTAGGCATTGAAGTTTCATACTCAAACAAAGGAATATACCTCTCACAAAGAAATGATGCATTAGGGATCTTAGATGAGTGTGATATCTCAGGAACCAAGCCTTCAAGAATTCCAATGGACAGACATATAGATCTTAAAAATGACAAATCATTCACTACAAGAAAACAGGGTTACGCCCACGAGCTTAGCCGTGGCTAATTTGAAAATTTAACCAAGGATGGAAAAATCCGTGGCTAAATTTCACAGCAAAAATTGCCTCCATTTTTTCACTCATATTTTTCCACGGATTTAGAGAAGTCATAGCTGGTGATACAGTATCCCGAACCCGGTCACAACCTACCAGCAACTAGAAGTCCGGATAGCCTAAGATGAGTTAAGGTACCTATTCTAGGGTTGGGGAGGTCCCAAGTCGAATCCTAGGAAGATCGACGTTCCTGAGGATCGACTTCCCTAGGATCGACTTCTGAATAAAGTCGATCTCCAGGAAAGTCGATCTTGGGCCCCGATCTGATCAGTTAGGCAGTTAGGCGGTTACTGCCCAAATGACTAGATTACCTCCATAAGAACCCCTATAAATAGGAGGCATCCCCCACTCATTAAAGGCAGGTCATTTGGAGCGAAAGGAATCCTAGCGAAGCAGAGCTCTGCGCACTTGAGTTCCGATCCGGTTTCCCGCGGAGTTCCCCGCTTGGCGCTTGCTTGCGCGTCTTGGAGTACTGGTCGGGTTTCACCCCCATCAGTTGGTGCCGTCTGTGATTCAAAGATACTCAAGACAAAAGCTCCTCGACTTTTCGAAAAAAGAGATCGACTTTTTTCCAAGTCGCCAGCTAGGAAGTCTTGCGAGGAAATCAGCCAGCAAGGGATCGACTTTTCAGAAGATCGACTTTTTTCTTCCAAGGGAGAAAGTCGATTTCTCAAGGAGCTACGCTTTCAGACCACGACTTCCAAGGAATACTCCAAGTGCACAAGGGATCGACTTTTCTTTCCAAGAAAAAAAAAGTCGAACACTTTCAGGCTACGACTTCCAAGGAAATTCCCAAGTGCACAAAGATCGACTTTTAAAAAAAAAGTCGAACACTCCAGGATGGTGGTAACACGAAGTACTTCACAAGGAGGAGCAAATTCTCAGGAGGCGCTAGAGCAACAGCCTGGCAACTCAAAAACTAAAAGACCAGTGGGTCGACCACCCAAGGGCAACAAAAATAAAAGAATTCCCACGGGACCTGAGGCTGAACCCGAGGGTGAGCCCGAGCAAACCCCCCAAGTATCAGCAGGAGGGGATAATTTGAACATCACAGTACAGGCAATAGCTGAGGCCATCCGACTCCTTGCTGAAAAGGAGAAACCTTCGAAAGAACCACCTCAGAAGGAAAAACCTGTGAGCAGCAAAGAACCATGGGCTTCAACATCAGAAACCAGTCACGGGTTCGTAAAGATGCCCATAGAGGAGCTGGAGAAGATGAAAGAAACCATAGCAAAAATAAGCGAAAAAATAAAAAATATTGAAAAATCCAAAGCATCAATGTTTCATTCAAAAGCTCAAACCTCAAAGCTGGCTAAGGCACAACAGGAGGTGTCAAGCCATAAGGCAGCACACTCCAGCGCACTGCCACCCCGCAAACCAGAGGAGAAACATAAACCTCCTCCTAAAAAACCCGTATACGAAGAAAGCACGGGAGACACAGAAGGAGAAGGAGGTGAAGTCCCGAACTGGCCAGTGGGTATGGATGCCTTGCATAAATCGCTTATGGTAAAACCAGCACCTCTGAAGTTTAAGCTACTCAGGCTATAGATCTATGATGGAAAGATGGACCCAGTAGACCATATAAACATGTTCGTAGGGGCAATGCAATGGGCCACAGCAAGAGATGACATCTTATGCAGAGCATTCCCAAGAACACTGAAAGGGCCTACATACAGATGGTTCGTTGAACTGCAGCCAGGGAGCATAACAAGTTTTGAAGACTTGAAAAAGAAATTCATTGCCCAGCATTGTGGAAACACGAGGGTCAGAAAGGGCACGGAGTCATTGTTTGCAATCAAACAGAATGGAGATACGCTCCGGAGTTACACAACTAAATTCACGGAAGCCATGCAAAAAATCTCCGACCTGAACACAACAATTGCAATCTGCGCATACTCAAAGGGGCTAGACATGAACACACCGTTAGCAATAAAGCTAAATGTCAGTAATGTAAAATGCATGGAAGATCTGCTAACAAAGGCCCAAAAGTATATAAATTCTGAAGAATATGAAAAAGAAAAAGAAAGAGGTGTCATAAGCAATAAGAAGGCATATAAAACACCAAAAAAGAAATTTCAAAAGTTTGAAAAGGGAGAATCATCCTGGAGGCCAAAACACGATGGAAAGGTCTACCAGACATCTGAGGAGTTTGGGAAATCAAGATATCCAAAGTATAAAGACTTGGGATACACGGTTTTTAGCACTCCAAAAGAGGAAATCTACAACAAAGAAAAAGGAAGAATAAGGTTTTCTCAACCAGAAGAGTTAAACCCCGCAACAAAGGAGGAACAGATATTGCAAGTTCCACAAGGACTACGAGCACAACACAGAAAACTGCAGAGAGCTAAGCACCTTCCTAGACACACAAGTAAAGGAGGGAAAGCTAAAGCAATATATAAATAAAATAGAAAGGGGGCGACAAGGCTGCAAGGACCCAAAGAACAAGGGTAAGCGCCAACGCTCAAGAAGTCTTGACTCAGACACTGACCACAAAAGAAGAGTAATAAATTTAATTTTCGGGGGAGGATCAGTAGGAGAAAGCAGAAGTTACTCGCGAAAGATAATGCAGACTACCACTGTACCAAAATCTAAGAAAAGATCGTACCTAAGCGAGGAAATAAGCTTCTCTGAGGAAGATCTGGACAACGTGGTCAGCCCGCACGAAGATCCGCTAGTAATATAAGTGGACATCGGGGATGATTTAAGTCTGAGTAAAGTAATGGTGGACAATGGCAGCTCGGTAGACATACTGTATCTAGCTGCATTCGAAAAAATGGGCTACAAGGTGGATCAACTAACCCCGACCAAGGAAGCCATTTATGGGTTCACAAACATAAAGGACCCAGTAGTAGGAGCCATCGATCTACAGATATCCCTGAGAAAAAGAAACGGAAGAGTATCACGCACGGCACACTTCATCGTGGTCAATATAGATTCTCCGTTCAATGGGATCTTGGGCAGACCAAGCATTCACGGTTTCAAGGCAATACCGTCATCTTACCACCAATGCTTCAGGTACCCAGGAAAAGATGGCAAAATGACAACAATTTTCGGAGCACAGAAAGACTCCAGAAACTCGTACAGGAAGGCAACTAAAATGGCCAAACCAATAACCCTGTACATCCAGGAAAGAGAGGAGGAAGAAGACACAACCTCAGCCAATCAAGTTGAGGAAGTCAAACTCTCGAAGGGAGGAGTCTTGATAGGCACATCTATATCCTCCGAATTGAAAAAATCACTACTGCATTTGTTAGAAACTCATGTGCACACGTTTGTATGGGAAGGGGAAGCATCCTCACAGGTACAACGTACTATAACATGCCATGAACTCAACATAGACAACAGCTTTCTCCTATACAGAAAAAGCGAAGAATAATCGCAGCTGAAAGAAAGGAAGCAGCACAGGCTGAAATCGAAAAATTAATCAAGGTTGGGCACAACCAGGGAAGTTAAATACCCAAAATGGCTAGCAAACCCAGTCATGGTTAAAAAATCCAATGGGAAATGGAGAATGTGCGTATACTTCACAGACTTCAACAAAGCTTGTCCAAAGGACAGCTATCCACTCCCGTCCATTGACAGACTAGTAGAAGCAGCTTCAGGAAATGAATTGCTATCTATGATGGATGCACACTCAGGGTACAACCAGATTCTAATAACAGAAGATGATGAAGAGGCCATATCTTTCATCACAGAATGGGGAACATATTGTTATAAAGTCATGCCCTTCGGGCTACGAAATGCAGGAGCAACCTTCCAAAGGCTGATGGACAAGGTTTTCAAAGGAAGAAATGTCCTGGCATATGTAGATGACATTCTGGTGAAATTCAAGAAAGCAGATGAACACCCAAATGATCTGAAAGAACCCCTGGAAACTCTGCAGAGTTATGGGATGAGGTCAAATCCCGCCAAATGCAGATTCGGAGTACAAGAAGGAAAATTTATTGGATTCTATGTAGGGCTGAAAGGGATAAAACCAAATCCAGATAAAATAACAACAATATTAAAAACAGCACCACCTCGAACAATAAAGGAGGTACAAAAGCTAAATGGAAAAATCAACGCCTTAAGTCGGTTCATTTCCAAAACAGCAGACAAATGCAAACCCTTTTTTCAGTTACTGAAAACTAGTAAAAAGGGGGTAGTAACATGGACTTCAGAGTGCGATGAGGCATTTCAACAGCTCAAAGCACATTTAGCTTCACTACCATACCTAACTTCACCAAAAATAGGGGAGGAATTGTACGTCTATGTAGCAGCTTCAGAGGAGGCTATCAGTGCAGTTCTAATATGTCAAAGGGACAGTGAACAAATCCCAATATATTATCACTCAAAGAGGCTACAGTGGACAGAAACAAGATATCCTCCAGTGGAAAAAATAGTCCTAGCAGTAGTACATGCAGCACGCAGATTCAGAGCATACTTTCTGGCTCATACAATTAAAGTCTTAACAGAGCATCCACTCCGCAGAATCCTCCACAGGACAGATACTTCTGGAAGATTGACGAAGTGGGCACTGGAGTTAAGCGAGTTCGACGTAGATTTTGTTCCTGCCACAGCCATCAAAGGGCAAGCAGTAGCAGACTTCATTGTAGACATGATCCAGGAAAGCAAGGAAAAACCATGGATAGTAGAGGTTGATGGCTCAAGCTGCAGTATAGGTGCAGGAGTGGGAATAAAGATGATCACTCCAGACCAAAGGATATATGAACATTCTATCATATTGCAGTTCTCAGCTACAAATAATATAGCAGAGTACGAAGCTGTAATCCAAGGCATAAAAATCCTCAAAAGGTTGGGAGCCTATTCAGTAATCATCAGAACAGATTCTCAACTAGTGGCTCGACAGTTCACAGGAGAGTTCACAGTTAAAGAACCTCTGATCGTACAATACGCAGCTACACTAGAAAAAATCACGGAACAATTCACCAAGGTGGAGGTAGAACAGATTCCGAGGAGTCAGAACAACTCAGTTGATACCCTAGCAAAGCTAGCATCTGCTTTCGAGGGGGGGCAGAGAGAGATACTAGTTGACTCAGCATCTACACCTTCATGTAACTTGGTCACAATACAGGCAGAAGACTGGAGGAAACCCTTAATAGAATACTTTGAAGGGAAAAAACTCCCTGAAAACAAGAATGAAAGGCGTAAGTTACAAACACGCATTTTAAGATTTTGCCTGATCGGTGACATTCTGTATAAGAAATCCTACGATGGACCTCTAATGAAATGTGCCTCAACAGATGAAGGACGATTCATTGTAGAGGAGATTCATCAGGGAGTATGCGGAATACATCAAGGGGGTAGATCTTTAGCCCAAAGAATAATAAGGCAGGGATACTTCTGGCCCACACTAAAGAAAGATACAGTCCTATTTGCAAGAAAATTCAAGGCCTGCCAAATACACAAGAACATGCAGAGAAATCCTACAACTCAACTAACAGGGGTAGAAAGCCCCATCCCATTCGCAATGTGGGGACTAGACATTGTGGGACCATTTCCAGTATCGATCGACAGGCCGGACTAAATTTATATTTGTGGCTGTCGATTACTTCACAAAATGGGTCGAGGCACTAGCCGTACCCAAAATAACTCAAGGAACAGCAACAAAGTTTGTCTTCAAGTGCATAATGTGCAGATTCGATGTTCCAATGCACATAGTGACAGATAATGGGACACAGTTTACCGGTGGGGAGTTTACGAGATTGTGCGAAAACATGGGCACTACAATCCACTTTTCATCGGTATACAGACCACAGGATAATGGGCAAGTAGAAGTCACAAACAGAGCCATTGTTCAGGGACTGAAGAAAAAGGTCGAACAGGCCAAAGGTTCGTGGGCAGATATACTACCAGAGATCCTGTGGGCGTATAGAACCACTGAAAAGACACCACTGGAAACTCCATTCTCACTAGCATACGGAATGGAAGCACTAATCCCGACAGAGCTAAGCATATCAACAGTCAGAGTGTTAACCTATGACATGGAGGAAAACATGAGATCATGCGCAACAACTCTAGACTTGGTGGATGAGCTAAGGGATAATGCACAGGCAAAGAATGCAGCTTACAAACAAAGTATCGCTAGATATCACGACCAAAATGTCATGGAT
This sequence comes from Zostera marina, assembly GCA_001185155.1. Classification (NCBI taxonomy): domain Eukaryota; kingdom Viridiplantae; phylum Streptophyta; class Magnoliopsida; order Alismatales; family Zosteraceae; genus Zostera; species Zostera marina. The sequence continues at coordinate 28,868 of LFYR01001221.1, forward strand.
AAAGCGATAAGAAAAGGAAGCCTAATATGGAGAAGAGCGAGTGTCGGCAGATAGGACTGCTCTAGAGGCAAACTAGGCGCAAATTGGGAAGGACCATATGTGGTGGAGGAAGAACTCCGACCAGGCACGTACAAGTTGAAATAGGAAGATGGAACATACATTCCTAACACTTGGCACGCAGATAACCTACAATTGTATTTTTAACAATTAAGTTGGGTTATATATCACTCGTTGTAATTGTTTGAACTACTTAACTAATATGTTGTTTAGTAAACAATTAATAAACAGAACCAAAACATTCCATATATATTGATATTCAGTAAAAGTACAAAGGAATGTAAGAACTACAGGTTACAAAATAGGGGCTTATTTATCACTAGGAGGAAGAGAAGAGCCTTTAGTAGAATCCGCTGCATCGTTGTTATCTTGATCTTCAGTAGAGAAGTCTTTATCAATAGCAGTATCTTCTTCCGAAACTTCTTCCCCTTCATCTTCATCCTCCGCAAGCGCCCGTTCCCGGATCTCTGTAGCCTCTTTAGGCTACTTGCGGGCCCAGTAATGAACATTTTCAGTTTCGAAACCGAGGCACACATGAGGACCCAAATCCACCAGATCATTATAATCTCGCACGTTAGCGAGAAACTCAGTTCGGATCTGGCCCATGTGCTCGTTCATATTCTGGAGCTCCTCAGCCTGCCTCCGGTTTTCCTCAATTTGTTCGGCCAAAGCATCTGTTAATTGCTTGATCTTGGTATCACGGTCACGCTTGTCCTTTTCCCCTTCATTCAGTCTGAACGAAGGGTATCTTCGGATGCTTCGAATTGCTTGGTGATCCCGTCGATAATAGCCTCTTTCAAGATGACCTTGGCTCCCGTAGTATCACACTCTTGCTGCATAGCCCCCAACTCCCCACGGACCTTGGAGAGATCTTGTCTCGCATCAGTTAGAAGTTTATGCTGAGCGGACCAATCCTCAACCAACTTCTTATTAGTTGTAGAAAGAGCAGAGGCATCCGAAACCTTCTGCTCAACTTCAGCTTCCAAGTCCTTACACCTAAGCTTCACCCTCTTCAACTCATCATCCAGAGATTGATAATCACGGAGACGAGACAAAGAAGAGAAGCGACCTTGAAACAAATGGACGAGCTGTAAAAAAAGAAGTAAGAGCAGGCTCATTGTAAAAATAAAAACAAAAGTACTTACGTTGCTCAGATTCTGTCCGACTTACTCGACAAGTCAATCCATCAGATAGTTGGAGATAACCCGCAGCATAGCTCGGGTCGCATCCGTATCACCAGTATGCAGAAACTTGGTCCCATAATTATGAGGATGGAAACCTCGGTACCCCGGCATCTAAGTCTCCCGGGTAGAAGCATACGGGTATCGACCCCAAGAGGACTCCCCAACATGGTACCTCCGTCGAGGAGGAGTTTGTCGCCTTGGGGAGTGTCTCCTCGATTTCTTCGGAGGAGAGGGGTCAGTTCTGGGCGGAGGGGTCTTCCTTTTGTCGGATCGGCTCTGTCTTCCCTCCGACCCCTCCAGTTGGACTCCCTTCCCAGCATTTCTTTCGCGCTCTTCTTCCGGCGAACGGAAGAAGGAAGCAATTCTGGCAGCAGCAGACTAAGCAGGGGGAGTCTCCACGGCTGCCTCCTCTTCGTTAACTTGGCCCTCAGAGGCAGGAGGAGGGGAACCAGCCCCGTAAGCATGCTCATGAGTACGACGCCTCAGGTGTCGGGCGTCAGAGGGCTTGGAGGCAGGTGCATAGACCTTTGTGCCTGTTTCATTTTGTCCCACGCGTTCAGGGACACCTCCAGGATTGTGCATATAAAAATCTGTGAGAAATAAAAAACAGAGTTAGTAAAAATGCACGTAAGTAAAAAAAGAGAAAACAAACAAAGGAGGACCTTGTCGGTTGAAGGTATCATCTATCGCGTGATCGACAGGCACAGCGATGGGGTGAAGGAAGGCCAGCCTTTGTACAAAAGCTCCCTCGTCCGAGGTCAAAACAGGACGGAGAGTGGGCCTACGATCACTACTGGATGCAGGAAGAAGTCGGCTACCGGGACATAGTCTGCAATCCACAAAAATAAACTCGTTCTTGTTCCGCCTAGTCGGAGGATCTTTCAAAAGAGCAGAGTGTTGAACACTAGAGGCACGGCTGGCATATGCAATGAAAGGGCTGCCCTTCTTCGGATTTTGAAAGGAGAAGAAGTGGAAGAACAACCGAGCAGTTGTAGAACCAGCATCTCTAAGGACATTCATGAAGCCCCTGACATAAAAGAAAAAGGCGGCACCCATTTGAGAGATGCACAACCCAGAATACAAAAGAATTTCACTAACCAAGGAAGGGATTGGAAGGATCGGAAAGTTAGTGAAGTAGATACGGTGAAGTGCCAGCATAAAATAGGGGGGCACATCACCGATGTTCTCAGAAGGGTAGGCCCAATACACTCTCTCTCTAAGCTCTAACCCCCGTAAAATTCTTTGAGCAGCATCTAAAGAAAGGGTATTAGAGCATCTGCCCGCATTCGAGGACAGAGGGTAGCTCGGAATGTCAGTCAGGGAGACAGAGCAGAAGGAGCCATACCCAGTCCCATACTCGCCCCGGTCGAGGATAGGGACAACATGGAAACCGTGTCGGAGGAGAACGGACCACTGACGCCAAGAGCCATCCATCTCCCGATAGAAGGATGGGGCGCCTTTCTCCTCAAGGGGAGAAGGAAAAGGGTACTTCTCCTCTGTCTCAGGAGGATAACCTAAGGGAGAGTCGTCTAAGATATGGAGGTTCTGACTACAAACTTCGGGAGGAAGTTGAATAGAATTGTCCGTAGCCAGGGAGGGCGCCTCAACGACAGGGACTTCCTTAGGAATGGGAGCCAAAACAATGGCAGTTGGCGGAGGAGTACCCCCAACTTCTACATCCCGTTCAGGAGAAGAGGAACTACAAGAGGAAAAACCCGAACTTCCAGAACTGGATGTAGAAGAAGACCCTGAGCTAGAGGAACTCGAACACGAGGAGGAAGAGTGGGAAGAACCTACAAACAAAAAACAAATAAAAGGTAAGTAACGAAAAAGAAAAAAAAGTAACTTACTAGGTACAGACTTTCGTGTACGGCGAGCAGAAAGAACTTTTCGCTTACTTCCAATAGGGGAGGAAGAAGGCGGCTCAGTTGTGGGCTCAACCACGGAAGTAGAAGTCTCAACCTGAGGGCTAACAATAATAGCCCGCTCCTCGTTAGGAGGAATGTCTTGCTGGATGTTTTTATCAGAAGACATGATCACAACCTGCACAAAAAACATAACAATTAGTTTAATTGTTTTAAGGTTGCAAAAGTCGATCCCAAGAAAAAGTCGATCCAGACTTCACGGAATCGCACTAATACAAGGGAAGTCGACTTCAGAAGTCGATCCCAGGGAAGTCGATCTTCAGAAGACAAAAGTCTCAGGAAGTCGATCCCAGCAGATCCGACCCAAGGAAGTCGACGACAAAAGTCGGACTCCAGGAAGTCGAACCAAGGGAATCACTTTGGGAAAGCAAAGGCTAAACCCATAGAAGTCGATCCCAGTAAAAATGGATCCAACTTTGGAAATTCAATGATAAGGAGTCAAACTTTACAAAGTCGGACCACAGTCCAAAGGGGAACAACTTCGAAGAAGGACCGACTTTAAGAAAAGTCGGACCTCAAGGAAGTCGAACCCAGTGCAACCTTAGAAGAGCCCGACGACAAAAGTCGGACCCCAGAAAGTTGCACCTCCAAGGCTCAAGTCGAAGCCTTACGCGCACTGGAAGACGAGGCGGAGACGCTGGAAGTCGAGCGGAGAAACTGGAAGTCGATGCGAAGAAAGTCGATCACTCGGAGCGAAGGAAGTAGGTGGGAAACAAATGAATCCCCCTCCGCTATTTATAGGGGAAAGTCAAAGACGAACCGTCGCGGGCACTGTTCATCCGGGTTCACTCGTTGGGCCGAAAAGCCCACAGGCCCGGCAGGCCCAAGACGACCCAGTCCGCGAAAAAAACCTAAAATCCGACTAGATGGCATCGACATTTCAGAACAAAGGCATAGACATTTATCAAGGAATTCGAAACCTTCCAAAAGAGAAGGACAGGATCGACATTCCACAGAAAATTCAGATCGACATTCCCAGAAGGGGGATAGACGTCGACATTTATCAAAGAATTCGAAACCTTCCAAAAGAGAAGGACAGGATCGACATTCCACAGAAAATTCAGATCGACATTCCCAGAAGGAGGATAGACGTCGACATTTATCAAGGAATTCGAAACCTTCCAAAAGAGAAGGACATGATCGACATTCCACAGAAAATTCAGATCGACAGTCCCAGAAGGGGGATAGACGTCGACATTTATCAAGGAATTCGAAACCTTCAAACGAGAAGGACAGGATCGACATTCCTGCACTATTCAGATCGACATCCTCAGAAAAAGATGGGATCGACTTTTATACGACGTCGACATTTCCAAGGAGAAATGAGATCGACTTTTTGAACAAACTTCGACATCTTCAGGAAAGGATAGAGTCATAAATCGCACGACATCGACATCCTCAGAAAAAGAAGGGATAGACTTTTGTACGACATCGACATTTCCAGGGAGAGATGAGATCGATTTTATGTAGAAACTTCGACATCTTCAGAAAAGGATGGTACTGACCAGAAGAAAGCATCGACTTAATAAAATCAAAATTCTAAAAAAGTCAATCATCTAGAACTACACCGACGTACTTCAGAGTAAAGGTGTAAGTCAAGTAAAGAAAAAGGTAAAGTATCATTATTCAAAATTACAAAAATGATGAATAAAAAATGTTACAGATTCCTAATTAAAGTTCATACGGTGACGCAAACGGCGAGAAACCTGATCCAGCGGGGAAACACCGCGGCGGGGACGCCTCCGACGTCGACCACGAGGAGGAACAGTAGAAGAAGAGGTAAGCGGAAGATCGCCACCAGACCATTCTTCAGAGATTGATTCTCTAGCAGCAACAGCAACACTCTGCCGCTCAACAATAATTTGGCGCAGAGAAGGAAGATCCAAGGCCGACGACCGAGGATCCAAAATATTCAGAATTCGATCCAGCTCCTCAATCTCTCCCTGAATAAAATCAGCAAAGAGACTCACAAGAAGAGTCATGGATGAAGGAGAAGGAGGACCTAAGGGCTCTATTTATAGACCCAAGGACCGCGCAAAAAGACAAAAAAGGGTAAAACCGACTTTTTCACACAAGGACTCGACTTTTGGGCCAAAGCGTCAGGAGTCGACTTTTTCACAAAGGAAGCAATACAAAGACCCAGGGAATCGAATTTTTGACAAAAGTCGATGGGCACCACTGAGATCGACATTTTTACAAAAGTCGATCAGATTCAACACGAAGATCGACATTTGTACAAAAGTCGATCAGATTCAACAAGAGGATCGACTTTTTCTTCCCACACAGGAGGGATGTAGAAAAAAGAACCCTGACAAGTTGGAATTGCGAAAGTACGTCAAGATAGGAGGGAATCAACTTTTTCTTCCCACACAGGAGGGGTGTAGAAAAAAGAATCCTGACAAGTTAAAGTGGCGGAAGCACACCAAGGCAGGAGGGTGTAACAAAAATGCTTCTGAGGAATCGTGGAAATCCACACAGAAAAAACAACTCGGGCGGCGATACGGCAGGGACTAATATATAATAATTATAGAAATATGATAATTTAAAGATCGTGTGATGTTGATTGGGTATCATGTCAAATTAGCAGAAAATCCCTAACATGTTTTTGCTTAATGATAGGAGGGTCCTTAATCTCATAGAAAAACAAGAAGCAAGCAACAGTTGCAAGGTCATCATGTGAGATAGAATATAGAGTATAGCTCAAATAATATGTGAGATAACTTGGATTCATCAATTAATTAATGAATTAAAAATCCAAATAAGCAAACCAACTGTCCTTTTGTGACAACAAACCAGCCATATATTTGGCAAATAATCCAATTTTCCATGATAGAACCATACACTTTTAATACAATTCATTTAATTCATTGGGCCAATGTTAGTGGACCGGAAGCAATGGGCCAGAACTAATGGACCAATTCATTTAAGTTACTTTAGAGAAATTGAAATGAATGTAATTGTTTATAAAAACAAAACTATGTTTAGCAAATGATTTAATGAAAAATAAACTTTTCCTAATATTCTTTCGTAATAACTATCACCCTAAGTCGTTAATATTGTTGACCTAAGTTCTTCCCCCTTTCTTTCTTCTACCGCCGCACTAGCTGTCTTCGGCAATCCATCGACGGCGATTCTCATCACAGTTCGCCCACGCTGGTTTTAAGACCTGCTATGTTGGTGAATAATGTATCGTGTGCAAATGGAAATATTAAATCAGAGTGATAATGTACCGGATCGATTGCGCACTTCCTGAAGGTAGACCCTATTGTATCGGAGTGATCATATCTGTTTGTCCAGTTGGCATTGAGTCGTGGTGTAAAACCCTGTTTTCCACACAGAGTTTTAATACACTCAAATGACTTATAATATCATGTTTTCCTAACAGAATTTGAATATAAAAAATATTCCAAAATGTTCAGTATTTAAGAAATCTAAGATAGTGTTTATTACAACCCCAAAATGGATAACAAAGACTATAACAGTTTATGTTCTACGCAAGCGAGTCTTGTCGCCTCGACGAGTCCTTTGTTTCCTACCATTCCAGTTAGGCAAGACTGCCTTCATTCCCTGCAACATTGTATGTATCCGTGAGTGATGATTTCATCACTCAGTATGTAAAGCATCCACACTAACATGTCTCAAATATCAAGCTATTTAACTCTACAAATAGTAAGGATTCACATAATAAGAAAGCAAGTACCCTTAATCTAGTTCATCAATCAATCATCATTAATAAGACCCATATGAGTCATCATTCGTCATTCATCATTTACCGCCAGTTAGACGTCGAAACACCTCGGTCATATGTCACTCATGCATTCATTCCTTCATTCCTTCCTTCCTTCATTCATTCATTCATTCATTCATTCATTCCTTCATTCCTTCATTCCTTCCTTCATTCATTCATTCATTCATTCATTCATTCCTTCGTTCATTCATTCATTCATTCGTTCGTTTATTCCTTCGTTCATTCATTCCTTCGTTCATTCATTCCTTCGTTCATTCATTCCTTCGTTCATTCCTTCGTTCATTCCTTCGTTCATTCAATCATTCATTCCTTCGTTCATTCATTCATTTATTTATTCATTCTTTAACTCGTTTACACATGCATTTCTACCCTTGTTCCCCCACATTCAAGTAATCCCTCCCCTAATCATATTATCATTTTTAAATCAGCAATACATTCAATTAAGTAAAGCAGTTTCAGTTATAGCTAGCACTAATTCGGATTAGCATCATATAACAATCACATATCTTAAATCTTCCAAACTATTAGTATTTTTACATTTTACTGTTTCAAACTATTAACATATTCAAACTATTAATAAATTAATACAATCTGTTTCAGTCATCATATGTTATCATGCAATGAAATATCACTAACTTTAACAACTCATAAGGCAATACACTCCAAGATCAATAAAATTGATATCTATCATCAGCACTAAGAATCATTAGATTTAACACAATAATCAATTAAATAATCATTAGATCTAACATCATAAACATTAAGAATCATTAGATTTAACATAAGAATTAATTAAATAATCATTAGATCTAACATCATAAACATAAGAATCATTAGATCTAACATAAGAATCTGATGATTTAATATTACTGACCATAAATCAATTCGATTTAACATCACTACGGTCATCCTTACTGACCATAAGAATCACCATATTTATCATCATAAACAATAGGGAAGAATCAATTTAATATACATCTATCATTGTGAATCAGCATAATATAATTTAAAAATCTATAAGATAGCATCTGATTATAATATAATTATTTCCTATCTTCCTAACAGTAGCTCAGGAAATCCAAAACGTAGGATCCCTGTTTATTTGAAGGCAAGGTTGTCGATGGACGAGTTCGTCCAGATCGGACACATTCCGATTGAACTCGTTCAATCTTCCCTTCACTCACCCTCTTTCGTTCTCTTCCCATCTCCCATGAACATTTCCTTTTAACAATCTAACACTCTACATACCTGATCCTCCTTTGCTCACCAAGCTTCACACCTTCCACACCACGATACCGGAGCTTCTCTACAGATCTCCGCCACAATGGCACTCCCTTCTTCTTGATCTCGGCCACAATGGCACTCTACAAACTCAGATCCGTTTCCTTTCTTCTTCTTTCCATCCTCCTCCCATTGCTCTTGTTCTTCTTGATTTATTTACTTATCCCCCTTTCCTATTTTACCCTTAACCGGATTATCCATTAACCGGTTAACTAATAACCGGTTATTACATTCTTCCCCCATAATTAGAATTTTGGTCTCCAAAATTAACCTTCTACTCACGATCATACTCATTTTTACTATTAAACATTTACTTACAAAGAGTTTCGGGAATGCGGCCATCATCTTGTCTTCTAACTCCCATGTGGCCTCCTCACTCGGGTAATTTCCCCACTGTACCTTGATACTCTTACATACTTTATTTCGGATATGATGTTCCTTTCTTCCTATGATCCGTGTTGGTCGTGGTTCTATGCATATGTTTTTGATACCTTCAAAAAACTCGTGTCGTATCACATGACTTGGTTCTGCCATATATCGTCGTAGCATTGATACGTGAAAAACATTGTGCATACGACTCAGTTGTGGTGGTAACGCCACTCTGTATGCTGCATTTCCAATACAGTCCAATATCTCGAATGGATCGATGTATCTGGGTTTTAGTTTCCCTCGTAACCCGAATCGAGTTGCCCCTTTAGTCGAGGTAACTTTTAAAAATAAATGATCTCCCACTTCAAATTTTAGTTCTTTTCTTGTCAGCATAACTTTTCTGCCAACTTTGTGCAGCCAATAGCCTCCTCCGGATCTCACCAATATGATGACTTTTGAAGCATCTCCGGCCCCAGCATTTGGCGATCCTCCACCTTAAACCAACATAACAGTGATCAGCATGGTCGGTCATATAGCACCTCAAAAGGGGGTGTTTTTATGCTAGCATGATAATTGTTGTTGTAAGCAAACTCGATTAGTGGGAGTTGGTCCTCCCAACTCCCTTGGAACTCCAATGCACAAGCCCTAAGCATATCCTCCAAGGTTTGAATAGTCCTCTCCGACTGTCCGTCTGTCTGTGGGTGGAAGGCTGTGCTAAATTTCAACTGTGTGCCCATGACTTCCTGCAAACTCTTCCAAAACCCTTATTGAAATCTCGGATCCCGATCCGATATGATAGAAGTAGGTATGCCATGTAATTTCACAATCTCTTTTACCTAAATTTTTGCCATTTCTAGGAATGTGTTTTTGTTTCGATATGGTATGAAATGCGCTGATTTCGTTAACCGATCTACCACCACCCATATTGCATCGTATCTGTTTCTGGTTGGTGGTAGACCCCTCACGAAATCCATGATGATATGTTCCCACTTCCATAATGATATTTCAATCCTTTGCATCAGTCCTCCAGGCTTCTGGTGTTCTATTTTTGTTTGTTGACATACTAGACATTTACTGACAAAAACCGCAATGGCCTTCCTCATTCCCTGCCACCAGAAATTTCGATGTAACGTTTTCCACATTTTAGTACTCCCCGGATGGATACTATAAGTAGACCAATGTGCCATCTCCATAATTTTTCCCTCAGTCCTACCTCCGATGGTACCCATAGTCGTTATTGAAAATGCAACCCACCTGTTTCTTTAACCTCCCATCCCGTTCCTCCTTTCTCATCCTCCTCCCTATGTTTTGCATACTACGGGTCCCTTTGTTGTGCTTGTAGGACCTTTTCGATGACGTCCGATTCTATACTCAGTGAAAACGATACACCCTCTCCAGTTGCAGATACAAAGGGCCTCCACTCATTAAATTATTCCACCAATTTCCACTTTTGTACCATCATATATGTTGTCATACTATCTGGTGATACAGTATCCCAAACATGGTCACAACCTACCAGCAACTAGAAGTCCGGATAGCCTAAGATGAGTTAAGGTACCTATTCTAGGGTTGGGGAGGTCCCAAGTCGAATCCTAGGAAGATCGACTTTCCTGAGGATCGACTTCCCTGGGATCGACTTCTGAGTAAAGTCGATTACCAGGAAAGTCGATCCCCAGAAAGTCGATCTCTGGAAAGGCCCCGATCTGATCAGTTAGGCAGTTAGGCGGTTACTGCCCAAATGACCAGATTACCCCCATAAGAACCCCTATAAATAGAGGGCACCCCCACTCATTAAAGGCAAGTCATTTGGAGTAGAAGAATTCCTAGCGAAGCAGAGCTCTGCGCACTTGAGTTCCGGTCCAGTTTCCCGCGGAGTTCCCCGCTTGGCGCTTGCTTGCGCGTCTTGGAGTACTGGTCGGGTTTCACCCCCATCAGTTGGCGCCGTCTGTGATTCAAAGATACTCACGACAAAAGCTCCTCGACTTTTTCGAAAAAAGTGATCGACTTTTTTCCAAGTCGCCAGCTATGGAGTCTTGCGAGGAAATCAGCCAGCAAGGGATCAACTTTTCAGAAGATCGACTTTTTCTTCCAAAGAAAAAAGTCGATTCCTCAAGGAGCTACGCTTTCAGGCTACGACTTCCAAGGAATCCTCCAAGTGCACTAGGGATCGACTTTTTGAAGATCGACTTTTCTCCAAGCAAAAGTCGAACACTCTTTTCAAAGAAAAGTCGAACACTCCAGGATGGTGGTAACTCGAAGCACTTCCCAAGGAGGAGGAGCAAATTCTCAGGAGGCGCCAGAGTAACAGCCTGGCAACTCAAAAACTAAAAGGCCAGTGGGTCGACCACCCAAGGGCAACAAGAACAAAAGGACTCCCACGGAACCTGAGGCTGAACCCGAAGGTGAGCCCGAGCAAACTCCCCAAATTTCAGCAGGAGGGGAGAATCTGAACATCACGGTTCAGGCAATAGCTGAGGCCATCCGACTCCTTGCTGAGAAGGAGAAACCTTCGGAAGAACAACCTCAAAAGGGGAAACCCACGAGCAGCAAGGAACCAAGGGCTGCAGCATCAGAAACCACTCACGGGTTTGTAAAGATGCCTATAGAGGAGCTGGAGAAGATGAAGGAAACCATAGCAAAAATGAGTGAGAAGATAAAGGATATTGAAAAATCCAAAGCATCAATATACCATTCAAAAGTTCAGACCTCAAAGCAGGCCAAGGCACAACAGGAGGTGTCGAGTCATAGAGCAGCACACTCCAGCGCACCATTACCTCGCAAACCAGAGGAGCAACCTAAACCTCCTCCTAAAAAACCCGTATATGAAGAAAGCACGGGAGACACAGAAGGAGGAGGTGAGGTCCCAAATTGGCTAGTAGGCATGGATGCTTGCACAAATCATCAATGATAAAACCAGCACCTCTAAAATTCAGGCTACCCAGGCTACAGATCTATGATGGGAAGATGGACCTAGTGGACCATATAAATATGTTCGTGGGGGCAATGCAGTGGGCCACATCAAGGGATGACATCCTATGTAGAGCATTCCCAGGAACATTGAAAGGACCTACATACAGATGGTTCGTCGAACTGCAGCCAGGAAGCATAACAAGTTTCGAGGACTTGAAAAAGAAATTTGTTGCCCAACATTGTGGAAACACAAGGGTCAGAAAAGGCACAGAATCACTGTTGGTAATTAAACAGAATGGAGATACGCTCCAGAATTACACAACCAAATTCATGGAAGCCATGCAAAAAATCTCCGACCTAAACACAACAATCGCAATATGCGCATACTCGAAGGGGCTAGACATGAACACACCGTTAGAAATAAAGCTAAATGTTAGTAGTGTAAAATGCATGGAGGATCTGCTAACAAAGGCCCAGAAATATATAAATTCTGAAGAGTATGAGAAAGAAAAAGAAAAAGAAAAAGAAAAAGAAAAAGAAAGAGGTGTCATAAGCAATAAAAAAGCATATGAAGCACCAAAAAAGAAATTCCAAAAGTTTGAGAAAGGAGAATCATCCTGGAGACCAAAACACGATGGAAAGGTCTACCAGACATCTGAGGAGTTTAGGAAACCAAGGTATCCGAAGTATAAAGACTTAGGATTCACGGTTTTCAGCACTCCAAAAGTGGAAATCTACATTAGAGAAAAAGGAAAAATAAGGTTTCCTCAACCAGAAGAGTTAGACCCTGCAACAAAAGAAGCTCGAACAAGGAGGAACAGGTATTGCAAGTTCCACAAGGATTACGGGCATAACACAAAAAACTGCAGGGAGCTAAGCACCTTCCTGCATACACAAGTAAAGGAAGGAAAGCTAAAACAATACATAAACAAAGTAGAAAGGGGGCGACAAGGCTGCAAGGACCCAAAGAACAAGGGTAAGCGCCAACGCTCAAGAAGTCCCGATTCAGACACTGACCACAAAAGAAGGGTGATAAATTTAATCTTTGGTGGAGGATCAGTAGGAGAAAGCAGAAGTTACTCGCGCAAGGTAATGCAGACTACCACGGTACCAAAATCTAAGAAAAGATCGTACCCAAGCGAGGAGATAAGCTTCTCTGAGGAAGATCTGGACAACGTGGTCAGCCCACATGAAGATCCGCTAGTAATACAAGTTGATATCGGGGATGATTTAAGTCTGAATAAAGTAATGGTGGACAATGGCAGCTCAGTAGACATACTATACCTAGCTGCATTCGAAAAAATAGGCTAAAAGGTGGATCAGCTAACCCCGGCCAAGGAAGCCATTTATTGGTTCACAAACACAAAGGCCCCAGTAGCAGGAGCCATCGATCTACAGATATCCCTGGGAAAAAGAAACGGAAGAGTATCACGCACGGCACACTTCATCGTGGTCAATATAGACTCTTTTCAATGGGATCTTCGGCAGACCAAGCATTCACGGTTTCAAGGCAATACCGTCATCTTACCACCAATGCTTCAGGTACCCAGGAAAAGATGGCAAAATGATAACAGTTTTTGGAGCACATAAAGACTCCAGAAACTCGTACAGGAAGGCAACTAAAATAGCCAAACCTATAACCCTGTACATCCAAGAAAGAGAGGAGGAAGAAAACACAATCTCAACTAATCAAGTTGAGGAGGTCAAACTCTCGAAAGGAGGAGTTTTGATAGGCACATCTTTATCCTCCGAGTTGAAAAAATCACTACTGCAACTGTTAGAAACTCATGTGCACACATTTGTATGGGAAGGTGAAGCACCCTCACAGGTACAGCGTACTATAACATGCCATGAACTCAACATAGACAGTAGCTTTACTCTTGTACGGCAGAAGCGAAGAATACTCGCAGCTAAAAGGAAGGAGGCAGCACAGGCTGAAATTGAAAAATTAATCAAAGCTGGGCACATCCGGGAAGTTAAATATCCAAAGTGGTTAGCAAACCCAGTCATGGTTAAAAAATCTAATGGGAAGTGGAGGATGTGTGTAGACTTCACAGATCTCAACAAAACATGTCCAAAAGACAGCTACCCACTCCCATCCATCGACAGATTAGTAGATGCAGCATCGGGAAATGAGTTGCAATCTATGATGGATGCACATTCAGGGTACAACCAGATCCTAATGAAAGAAGATGATGAAGAGGCCACGTCATTCATCACAGAATGGGGGACATATTGCTACAAAGTCATGCCTTTCGGCCTACGAAATGCAGGAGCAACCTTCCAAAGGCTGATGGACAAGGTTTTCAAAAAGCAGGAAGGAAGAAATGTCCTGGCATATGTAGATGACATTCTGGTGAAATCCAAGAAAGCAGATGAACACCCAAATGATCTGAAAGAAACCCTGGAAACTTTACAGAATTACGGGATGAGGTTAAACCCTGCCAAATGCAGTTTCGGAGTATAAGAAGGAAAATTTCTTGGATTCTATGTAGGGTAAAAAGGATAAAACCAAATCCATATAAAATAGCAGCAATACTAGAAACAGCACCACCTCGAACAATAAAGGAGGTACAGAAGCTAAATGGAAAAATCAATGCCTTAAGTCGGTTCATTTCCAAAACAGCAGACAAGTGCAAACCCTTTTTCCAGCTGTTAAAAACTAGTCAAAAAGGGGCAATAACATGGACCCCAGAGTGTGATGAGGCATTTCAACA
>LFYR01001221.1:57186-86288 GCA_001185155.1 Zostera marina
AAAATGAAAAAGCCTTAGGGCAAAAGTAATAGATAATGGAACGCAGTTCACAGAGAAAAAAGTAAGGAAATTCTGTGAAGACATGGAAAAAAGTAAGGAAATTCTGTAAGGAAGAAAGCCTTAGGGCAGTAAGGTAGAAGACCAAATAAGACCTCCCGTCAAAATGAAAAAGCCTTAGGGCAAAAGTAACAGATAATGGAACGCAGTTCACAGGGAAAAAAGTAAGGAAATTCTGTGAAGACATGGAAAAAAGTAAGGAAATTCTGTAAGGAAGAAAGCCTTAGGGCAGTAAGGTCAGAAGACCAAATAAGGCCTCCCACCAAAATGAAAAAGCCTTACGGCAAAAGTAACAGATAATGGAACGCAGTTCACAGGGAAAAAAGTAAGGAAATTCTGTGAAGACAGGGAAAAAAGTAAGGAAATTCTGTAAGAAAGAAAGCCTTAGGGCAGTAAGGTCAGAAGACCAAATAAGGCCTCCCGCCAAAATGAAAAAGCCTTAGGGCAAAAGTAACAGATAATGGAACGCAGTTCACAGGGGAAAAAGTAAGGAAATTCTGTGAAGACATGGAAAAAAGTAAGGAAATTTTGTAAGGAAGAAAGCCTTAGGGCAGTAAGGTCAGAAGACCAAATAAGGTTACCCGCCAAAATAAATAAATCCTAAGCGACAGACTACCACCAAAAGGCCGCAAGGAAACGTCAACGAAGAATCAAAGAAACATATCAAAAACGCGAATGAGTGGGTCAAAAGTGCCTTAGGGCAATTATAATTACAGCAAGAGGACACATATGAGCCAGGAGACAAGAAGGACGAGGAAAGATGAAAGGAAATTAAAAAGCAAAAGTGCAAAGTACCGAACAAAAGGTATGTTTTTATCTGTTTAAAAAAAAAAAATTTAAAAAAAATAAAACTACTGGTTTTCTTCGCCCGAAAGCTCGGAGAGAGTCTTGGGCCAGGCAGGATGTTCCGTAGGGATTCCGTCCGCTTTCCACTGCTCCCACATTGGTGGGTTAATAGGAACAACAGTGGATTCGTATTCAGGATTTCGAAGATTCACCATGTCCCGCCCATGAATCATGCCTTCAACAAAATTCTTAAAACAGGAACGCTTGTTTCGTTCGGTCATAGTCTTGGCGCGTTCAGTGAATTTAACCTTGGCACTTGAGATATTCTCCTCCGTGGACACAATCCGGGCGGCCTTTTCATCCTTCTCAACCCTAAGGGACTCGTTCTCTACCCTTAGGGACTCGTTCTCAGCTTCCTTCAGAGTAAGTGCCTTGGTCAAGTGAGTAACTTCATCCAAAGCATCATTGAGTTCACACGTCCGTTGGATACCCCTTTTCTGTCGATGACGGTCCATAGCCACAGTCTGAAGAGCTCGAATGTAGCACGCTTCATCAATATTATCAGTATTAGTCTTCTCCAGGGTCATCCAGTCAGCCTCCTTTTCGACTAAGGAATCCAATCGGCCAAACGCCTGTTTGTAAATCCCAGCAATACGGGGGGTCTGCATGTGCTCGGTCACAATCAAGCGATCTCCGGGATTTTGGCTACTGGCAACTGCGTCATCAGAGAAGTGGATGTACTTGGTGACGTCGTCAGAAAGGGCGTTGGAGGAATCACCAGCGTTAGAAACCGTTTCCGTACGGGCCTGCCGCCTATTAAGAATGGAAGAAGGATCTTCAGAAGGAGTTAGAGAGTTACCGTTGAAATCAGAAATATCGTCTAGGAAAGAAGTGAGATCGGCCATAGAGGAGGATACGGAGATCAGTAGAAGAGAAACCCTACTTCTGATAAGAAAAAAAGTGAAGATAAGTGAAGTAGACTATATATAGAAGAATTTTTGGCGGGAAACCAAAAATATTCCTAGAAGGTAAAATTTCATACCCAAGGGCCGGATGGGCCGCACGAAAGGGTAAGTGCATTTTTGTCCAGGTGTAGTCAGCTCGGATACTCGAAGAAGGTGGGGCAAAATGGCCGTAGGGAAGACACCTGAAGGGAGGCAACCGTATATAAAAAACTAGTCCCATCAGAATAGACGACACAAGACCCTAAGGAAAAATAGTAGAAGGAATACCTGCTCAAATGACCCATATGGGAAACAGACGTGGGGAACCAGGTAATCGTAAGGTCTGAAGGAAATAATAACACAGTCGAAAATTGAAAGAAGTTGTCAGATCCCTGATCAACAAGTAGTTATATTCGACAAACAAAAAAACTACTTGAAGGAAGAAGAAATTGTTGAGAAAATAAAAATTACATCAGTACGTAAGATAAACACAAACAAGTTTGCAGGAGTCATAGGAATAACTGCAGGGAACAAAAAAAAAACATTCAAATACATAATAAAAGAAAGAGAGGGACACAAGGCCCCCTAGGAAAAGGACATCAAAGAAGCCCGTCAAGGCGGGCCGCGGGAGAGGAAATGACGTAGGTCGCTTGAAGGAAGGCCTGAGCGTCCAGCACGCGGTCCACATCCCCGACGACGACGAGCAGCAGGTACGAAAGAACACCCAGTTGAAGAAAGCTCAGTAGCGGCAGTTGCAGGGACCCTGTTGGGAGGGAGCAGTTGCGGGAGTCGCGCCAGGGACAGCAGCAGGGACAGGAAGCCCGAGCGGAGCACCAGTGGCAGGTTGTCGGTTGCTTGGAGCGGTTGCCATCACTGGAATAACAATACCAGTTCCGTTGGAGACTTGCCAGAGAGCACGAATGCGGTGCTGGACCTCCGAAAACAAATGAGACAGACGGGGATTACCTACAGCAAAATCCTGGATGTCACAAAGGTGTTGAAGAAGATCATCTGGCCAAACACCTCGCCGACGTGCCAACTCAGATCCCAGTTCCTCCAGCAGATCATCAAGAGAAGACATGATAAATGAGGGGATAATGAATTAAATAAAGGAAAGCAACCTATTTATAGGATAGGAGGAGGGGGGAGTACTGATGGTACCCCCAATTCATCAGCCCAGACCCACAAAGGAGTCCAGAAGCAAGGCCCAACGAGGTGAACGAAAGAGGAAGGTCCAAGTCGCCTCACGGGCACTCGCCCGACCAGGCCGATCGGGCGGATCCGTCAGCCCGAGCGGTTAACTCTCCAAAGGTTGCACCCCAAGTATGTCGGGTCCGTTAGATCGGATCCTAGTCCGAAAGTGCAGGGTCTAAAGTCCGGTAGGAAATTGTATAAATACCCCTAGGGGTGAAGTGTAAAGGGGGGAGATTTACTTGTAATATACTTAGAATTTACTTGTAAGATACTGGTGATTATACGGGAATAGAGAAGATCAGTCACCTTCCCAAAGGGACCTGATCATTCTCTTTCGTCGTCAAGTTGAAACACGCATTCTTCTCCCCCGTTGAATAGGATGAAGTTCTTTTCGAATTCTCATCGATTGTAAATCGAACCTCGCGTTCAAAATATCTTTCGTTTTACCATCCATTTCCAAAATTGTATTCAAAATGTTATCACATACATTCTTTTCGGTGTGCATAACATCAATATTATGTCCTAGAAGCAACGTCTTCCAATACGGTAATTCAAAAAAATACTCATTTTTTCCATCCTTTAAGCAATGGTATTTTCTTTGTTCTTTTCGTCGATCTACAATCTTTTGGTACATTTGAGGTTTTACCAAAAATTAATGAATCTTGAAATGGATAAATTTGACTATATATTTCGGAACCTGTCAGTCATTTCGGGGAGACTCTAGTCTCAGTCTGATTATTGAAACTTTTTTTATCGCTTCTGTAATAATGTTCATATTTAAAAATCAACGATGTCCAATAAAACTTTCTTTTTTTCCATGTTCTAAACGAATACTTTCGGTGTCATTCTTACATACTGCACAAGCTAACTTTCCATTAGTGCTCCAACCTGATATATCACCATATCCCGGATAATCATGTATAGTCCACAGAAGTGATGCAAACATCTGAAAAGATTTCTGCGTACGCACATCCAAAGCAGTAACACCATGTGTCCATAAAATCTTCAGTTCATCAATAAACGGTTGAAGATATACATTGATATTATTCCCTGGAGCTGACGGACCGGAAATAAGAAGAGACAACATGAAATTTGATTGTTTCATACACATCCAAGGTGGAAGGTTGTACGGTATAACAATCACTGGCCAAGTACTATGAGATAGAGGTTGCTGACTAAAATGATTGAATCCATCAGTTGCTAAACCAAGTCTCTCACATAACGAGGTTCAGATGCAAACTTTGGATGAACCTCGTCAAATTTCATTCATTGTAAAGAATCAGTTGGATGACGGAGAAATCCGTCGTCCTTACGTTTGGAATGGTGTCATATCATTTCTTTGAAAATTTTGGAACACAAATACAATCTCTCCAAACGTGGAATCAACGGAAAATGACGAAGACATTTCGCAAGAACATGTTTATTTTTCTAAACGCTTTCGATGACCCACCTAGACGTTCCACAATTGGGGCAAGATTCTGCATACTCATTTCGATATATAATACAAGCGTTGCGACATACATCGATTTTCTTATAATTGAGCCCCAAATCACGAACCACCAACTTCGCATGGTACATGGTTTTCGGAATGGTCGACTCACCATTTGGAATAGCACGACGCATGATGGATAATAATTTTTGAAAAATTTTATCACTCCAATGATTGTCGCACTTAAATTGATACAATTCTAAGATAAAAGAGAGTTTCGAAAACTCTGTGCAACCTGGATACAACTGTTTTTCACATTCTTTTAGACGTCGTAAAAATGAATCATCATATCTATTCTCTGGATTTTTATCGACTACATCTTCATCAACTGGATCTTCAGCGACAGACTCGTATTCGAGATGTTCTTTTTCGAGAACTTCTTCCTCGACTGTATTCTCGACTACATCATGATCCCCGAAAGCCGCACGGACCAATCAAATAATATCGTTACCAGTTTCCGACACTGTCTGTAGTCGTTTTACATTTTTCTCAGAATATCTCGACAACTCTCCTTGACGCGTCCAAGTGAAGTAATGTTTCAACCAACCGTTCATGAAAACATGTTTCCTCATCTCCGTTATAGGAATCACTTCACTATTCGTGCAACGCGAGCAGGGATAAGGTAAATAACCTTCTGGGTGAGTCGAATTCGAAACAACATAATTAGTGAAAGCAGTTAATTAAGTCTTCACCGTATTCTTTCATAAACCGATTTAAACTCATCTAAGATTTATCGGATACTTTCATTATGTTCGATATTATCCTAAAAAATAAAATTATTTTCAAATATTTAATTAGATAAAACTTAATTGACTATTATAATATAATTCAATTAATATTAAGTTCATTTAAGGTCTAATATTAATAATTAATCCGAATCGGATTTAAAACCAACTTTTTTCGAAGTTGCTGGTTGCGGAACGGGAGGGACCGGTGCTGGACGAGCAGGTGCCAGTGCTGGACGAACAGATCCCGATGCGGGAGGTGTCGGTGCTGGACGTACAGGTGCCGGTGCAGGATGAATCAAGAGATACAACCGGAAAGCATCTTCGGGATTGGGTGGTGGAACCCTCTTACGAGGTAATTACTTCACTCTACATGACATTTTAACAATCTAAAAAAAATTATTAAAAATTAATTAAATAATCATTACTTATTAAACAAATAATTATTTTAATAATTAACAAATTTACTTTCATGGCAAATTAATCATTATTAATTCAATTTAAAATTATTAAATTCATTAAATTTAATAATTATTAATTAACAAATTATAATTCCATGCAAATTAATTATATTGTATTACAATTAATTAAATAATTTTAAAATAAAATGGTTAAATAATATTTCATGCAAATATTTCATTATTAACAAATTAATTTTATGATATTAATTTCATGCAAATTAATCAATATTTAATAATTGTTAATTAATTAATAATTATACGGTATAATAATTGTTATTTCATTTGATAATTTAATCATTTACAATAAATTTAATTCTTTAAAATAAAGTTGATTAAATAAATGAATTTATTTTTATCGCAATTTAGCTTACTTCAATCCAAACTTTAGGAATTCTCGATTTTTCAAAATCTAGAAAAAGTCATAACACAATAATTTTTTAAAATAATTTTTAAATTATATAAAAATAGTATATTAAATAAAAAATTAAATTATCTTTTAAATTATTTAAAAACAATAAAATAAATAATTATATAAATAATTATTTATTTAAAATTCTAGAATACAGTAAATTAATTAAATTATTTTTTAAATTATTAAAAAACTGAAAATAATTCATTATATAATTCAATATTTATTTATTTTAAAACATTTTTTTCTGATATCATTATTATTTAAAAATAGTAAATAAAATAATTATTTAAAAACAGTATATTAAATAATTAAATAAGTATTAAAAATTTAATAATTATATTATTAAATAAAAAGTTATTATTAAGTAATTTTAAAAACTTTTGATCATCCTCAAATATATAGAGTCCAATACTTTATGAAGAGATGAGCGACGGCGAGTGTCGATCGGCAACCGGCGAGCCTCGAACCGGCGGGAATCGGGAGATTTCGGTGGCTGTGCGATTTTGGGATGCAGGAATCGGGAGATTTTCAGCGGTGTCTTCTGTCTGTCAATTTGGGGTTTTTAATAACCCCCAAATTTTTACATAGTGGATTTCCGCCATGTAAGGTACGTTAAGTGCCGCTGGCAATAACGGAAAAGTCCGCCCAATCGAAATTTGGGCGGGCTTTTACCACCCGATTCCCCGAATACTTATCATGGTGGATTCCCGCCATGATAAGTCAATTTAATCGGGTAATTTTTGGGAGGGAGTTCGAAATTTTCAGCAGGACTTTTTAGATGGCGGAGTTTGAAATTTCCGCCATCTAAACACCGCCAGCGAAACTAAATTGAACCCGCCGTCGAACCCAAGTCTTTCCTCGGCGGATTGAATCAATTGATGGCGGATATCCGCCATCAAAAGAACAGAATTATTGAAGGAGGATTTCCGTCATCAAAAGGCCGCCATACAATGTCCTTTTTTTTGTAGTGACATCTCTGCTCTTTCGAGGGTCCGTCTTCAGCGGGGCACCGATCAGGCTGAGGAGTTGGCGAAGTTGCAGGGCCAGGTTGCCTGCTTGACGAACGACATCTCGACTCTTGTTCAAGAGCGGGACCGTTTGGTGGAGGACGCCTCCAATGCTTCACGTGGCCAAGGTGGTTGAGGAGACCAAGGATGCTTTCAAGGCTGAAACCGATGTTGTTGTGACCGCCGCCAATAAAAAGGTCCTAGGCTCGCTCGTGACTGGTTCCTCGCTGAGCTGTATGAAGATTTCCAAACTTAGGGTAAAGTTTTGAAACGCGCTGGTTTCTGGAAAGGCTATGTACACGAGCGGGACATGTGCCCCCTTGCACATCCACCCCTCGAGGATATTGTGGTGCCTCAGAGCAAGCTGGAGTGGGCTGAGTGGCAAGAGACGACAGGTCCTGACTACCAACTTCCTGTGGACGCGAGCGAGGGTGAGGAGGAGAGTCTCGAGGCCGACTTGCCTAACTTTACTCCTCCGCCTCCTCTGAAATAACTTAGCTATTTTTCCCTATTTGTTTTCCGTCCCTATGTAAAGACCCATTTTGATGACACTTAGTTTTTTGTTGCAATTTATCAATTTTGCGTTCTTACTTATTACTTGCTTTGAGGCGATCTGCATGAGCCGAATATCCTCGTATGGTCCTTCAAACTAGAGCGTATTCGTCCGTCTTTGATGGCGGGCCCCTTTTCGCTTTATTATTTTCGTTCGTTTTTTTATTATGAGTTTCGGGCGGCCTAACACGCCAGAGGAGCGCACGCTTGGTCTTTCGACTGGCTGCCTCTCGGATGCTTAGACGGCGGGCCCATCCTCACTCTTCCTTTTCTTACGCTAAGCATGAGAGGAAACAAAAAATGACGGTAACTTTGATTGCTTTGTGGCAAACATGGTACGTAAGAGAAAAGACGGGGGGTAAAAAAGAAGGAACATCTCGGCCTTCAATGTTTGTACTTCTCGAGATTGTCCGCTTGTCACGTTCTTTTTATCTCCTGCCCGTCTTTGTAACCGAGGCGGAAGATGTCGGGGAGGACCTCGTCCAAGATCACGTACGGGACCTCTCATCTTGCCGACAGTTTTCCCTTTGTTTGATCAACCCCCGTTACTTTGGCGTTCCTCAAGATCAGGTCGTCCGGCGCCAGGTTCTTTTGGCCACCCTCTCGTTGTGGTATCTTGCTACCCTTCGCTTGTACGTGAGGTCCCTGAGGGTGGTTTCCTCTCTTCGATCTTTCCTATATTCGCTTGCTAGGAGCATTGCTCTGCCGTTCGCTCCCGGCTGGAATTGCTCGATCCTGACGGTTGGCCATACGAGTTTGGCGGGGGACACTGCTTCGATCCCGAATGTGAGGGCGAACGGTGTTTGACCTGTGGGAGTTTGGATGGTCGTGCGGTACGCCCATATGGTCTCGGAGATCTTATTCGCTCAAATGCCCGGGTGCTTGCCCACCTTTCTTTTCAGGATTGAGACGATGGTTCGGTTCGTTACCTCTAACTGCCCGTTTGCTTGTGGGTGGTATACCAGGGAGAAACTCAGTTTGATCCCTTCGTCATCGCAGAACTCGCTTAGCTTTTTCCCCGTGAATTGTGTCATGTTGTCCGTTATTATTTGGATCGGGACCCCAAACCGACACACGATGCTTCTAAAAACGAAGTTCACCATGTTCTGCTCGATGATCGTGTTGGTGGCCTCTACCTCGACCCATTTGGTGAAGTAGTCCACTGTCACAAAAAGGAACTTCCTTCCTTTTGATGCAAGCGGGAAAGGCCCTACGATGTCTATCCCCCATTGTGCGAAGGGACAAGCGTCGTCACTGCTTTCATCATGGTGGACGGCCGCCTCTGGACGTTCGAATGGCGTTGGCATTCGACGCATTTGTCCACTATCTCTTCCGAGTCCTTTATTGACTCGGGCCAATAGTAACCCTGCCTGGCTACCTGCCTTTCTAACGCTCGTCCTCCGTAGTGGGCTCCATTTCCCCCCTCATGGATGCTATGCGTGATGGCCTTGCCATCCTCTCGGGAGACGCACAACCGCAGCGGGGCATCCTCCACGGCGGTACAGCTTGCTGTGGGCTACCGTGAACCATGCTGCTCGGTTTCTCAGTTTTTTGGCCTCCATGGTGTCTGTTGGTTTTTTGCCCGACTCAATGAACCTTATAATGGGGGTTCTCCAGTCCCCTGAGGTTATTAGCCCGCACTTCACGACACTCATTTCCCCGGACCTCATCGGGTGCTCCTGGTCTAGGTTTTCAATGCGGATCCATCTTCCTTCTGTTTTTCTGAAGGATACCCCTAGTTTGGCTAATGTGTCTGCCTCCCCGTTGCTCTCCCTCCCGATCTGGGTTATTTTCCACTCCTCAAGTCGTCCTAGGGCGGTTCGGGCTTCGACTACGTAGGCCAACATCGAATCCTCTTTTGACACGAATTTACCTCTGACCTGGTTTGCCACCAGCCGAGAGTCTGTGTGGAAGTGTACCTTTGTTGCGTCGAGCGTTGTTGCTAACCTGATCCCTGACAAGACGACTTCATATTTGGCCACATTGTTGGTCGCTCGAAAGCCGAAGTGTATTGAGTATTCAACCTTCTCACCTGTTGGGGTTTTTATTACAATCCTTGTGTCACATCCTGCCTTGCTAGCCGACCCGTCGACGTGGTCGGGACGATCTCTATGTGAAACTCGCTGAGTTCCATGGTCCACTTCGTTAAGCGCCTGGAGACATCCGACTTTTGTAGGAGATGGAGCAACGGGAGCCGTTGGGATGATTATGGTGTGGGCGTGGAAGTATGGTTTTAGCCTCTGGACTGCTGAAACCACCGCCAAGGCCAACTTCTCGATGTTCGGGTACCTCTTCTCTGCGCCCTGTAGTGATCGGGAGTGGTAGTACACCGGCTTCTGTGTGCCTTCTGCCTCCGATAGCAGCACTGCGCTGACGGCCGTATCCAAGTATGCGACATACATCGTGAGCGGCTCCCCTCTGGCAGGTGGTTGTAGTGTTGGTAGACGAGAGAGCTAGTTATTGAGCTTCCTGAATGCTTTCTCGCATTCGCCCGTCCATGTCACTTTCGGGGCCGGTTTCTTCAGGAGCTGGAAGAACGAGCGTAGGCGGACTGCCATTCTTGGCAGGAATCTGCTGAGGGCTACCACCTTTCCATTCAGTTTTTGGACCTCCTTTATAGTTCGTGGGGGGTGGGGGTCATGATCATGACGGCCTCCACCTTCTCCCCCCTTAGCTTGATGCCCTCCGGGGTGATTCGAAACCCTAGAAAGTGGCTCTCGTTCACCCTGAATGCGCATTTTTTGTCCTTCAACCTTAGCCCCGCCTTCCTAATATTACCGATGGTTTCCTCTAGGTCAGCCAGGTGCGTTCTTACCTCTCTTGACCGGACCAGTATGTCGTCCACGTATACCTCCATGTTTCTGCCTATTTTCTCCTCAAAGACCTTGTCCATTAGCTTTTGAAACATGGCGCCCACGTTCCTCAAACAGAATGGCATCACTTTGAAGCAAAAGTTGCCCATCTCTGTGATGAAGGATGTTTTTTCTTTATCCTCTTGGGCCATGGGCACTTGGTTGTATCCTGAGTGCACGTCCATGAAGCTTAGGAGTTCGCACCCCGAGCTTTGGTCGACCAGCTGGTCGACCGATGGTAGCGGGTAGCTTTCCTTGGGACACGCTTTGTTGAGGTTTGTGAAATCGACACATATCCGTCATCTGCCTTCCTTACCATAAACACGTTGGAAAACCACGAGAGG
The DNA here is from genome assembly GCA_001185155.1 of Zostera marina. NCBI lineage: Eukaryota > Viridiplantae > Streptophyta > Magnoliopsida > Alismatales > Zosteraceae > Zostera > Zostera marina. The sequence continues at coordinate 68,010 of LFYR01001221.1, forward strand.
TAGTGTACCAGACGAATGAAATCCGTCCGAAGGAGCTTCGTTACCTCCGCCTCTGCTGCGTCTCACTTTTCTGCTCTCAACGACCGCACCTTTTGCCGGATCGGTCGGGCTCTTGTGGCTACCGCGAGTTTGTGCTCCGCTAGCTTCTCCCTGGTCGTTCGGTCGACGTCTGAGGCATATTGGCGTCCCTCTCATGGGTTAGCTCCACGTGAGGTGCCTCCTCTTGATATGGTGAGGATGTCTCCCACCACCTCTTTCGTCGGCTCCTGCTTTGCTACTTGGTGCCCTGTCATAATGACCACAACCCTCCTCACGGGCGGAGTTGGAGGTGCTTCGGCTGCAGGCTTCATCTTGCCTAGTACCATGGCCAGGTTTAGGCATTCTCCCATCGTGTGGCCCATATCTTGGTGGTACACGTAGTATCGGTTGGCGTCCCTAAACACAGTCGTATACTTCCTCATTGATCTCGCAGCCGGCAAGCCGTCAGTTCCTCCCAGGGTGAGGAACACCTGTCGCTAGTTCGTCGACTGGGCCGGCCCGAATTCCCGTTGGCCTCCGCTCCCGGACGCGCTGGCTTTGTGGTGAGACATGCCTGATTATGTCAGTCACTCCCAACAACGTCCTTCAACAAGGACTAGGGTTCCGTCACTTTACGCCGGAATCCCGGAAGGCATCCACGGTGCGGAGCAAGTATCTACGTCAAGTACTCAAGGCAACACCTGAGAATCGCAGACTGGGACTACCAAGTCGCCGATTCCAGGGGTGCATCGCCGACTCCGGACAGGGCACTCGGGTTTGGTAGACCGAGGACCTGACCACAAGGGAGTCGGCGACTCCACCTCTGAATCGGCGACTCCCATACCTGAGTCGCCGACTCTCAAGCGTTACTTGGGAGGGCCCACTTCGTTATGGCACCCTTAATTGGGCACCATAATGGAGTGGGCCCCACGCTAATGAATGGGGAAACGTCTCCAAGACCCTATAAAAGGGGTCCTAGGGGTGTCCTCCAAGATCATCACCACTTGACCACTTCTACTCCACACTAGAGCATCAAGGAGCCCGAATCGCCGCCTCCCACGTGAGTCGTCGATTCCCCTCCTCTTCTGCAGGTATTTGACGTAGAGCGCGCGTCGTAGACTCCAAAGCCTCCGGCCCTCCTCGCAACCCCGCGAGCCCACTGGTAGCAGATTTCGTGCTTCATCAGCTGGCGCCGTCTGTGGAACTATCGAACTACGATATCCCGTCGTAATTGCAAAATTTTCTTCGCAAAGTTCGGCTCGATTCCCTTGGGGTAAATCGCTGACTTTGTGTCAAGGAATCGTCGATTTATACCAGCAATTGTCGACTCCACCTAGCACTACAAAAAAAAGGACCTTGTATGGCGGATTTCCGCCATCAATAATCCAGTTGTTTAAATGGCGGACATCCCCCATCTATTCATTGAGTCTGCCGAGGAAAGGTTTTGGTTCGACCGCGGTTCGAAAATACTTTCGATAGCGGATTTCCGCCATCTAAACTATCCCGCCCAAAATTTTGAATCCCCCCAATATGCAGCCCGATTACCCGATTAAATTGACTTAACATGGCAGATGTCCGCCATGTTATGTTTTCGGAGAATCAGACGGAAAAAGCCCGCCCAAATTTCGATTGGACGGACTTTTACTTAAGTCCCGGCGGAACTTAAGTGTACTTACATGGCGGAAATCTTCCATGTAAGTTTTGGGGTTTAATAAAAACCCTAAATTAGAACAGAACCCGTTTGTTCCTATGAAATAGCTGCCGACTCCAAGTGCCGCCGACTGCAAACCTCCGCCGACGACGTGTAAGCTCGCCTCCGGTTGCCGGCTCCTCCGTCGTGCTTTGATCACGCCGCCTCCGTTCTGATGAGATTTTTAATAACATTTGTTTAGTCAGTTTGTTTTATGGGTTTTTAGAATGGATTTTATGTTGAATGGGTTAAATGTAGTTTGATTTATTGTGATTATTTTAGGGTTCTTCGTCCGGTCGCCGTGTCTTCGCGGTCGATCTCCTAGAAGTGTGAAGGTATAGTTTTTGTTTTTGTTTTTTGTTTTTGTTTTTTGTTTGTATAATCTTATTCTTCAATTTTGTAATTTATGGATTGTTTGTTTTTTATTATTCTATCTATCTTATGTCTACTGTAATATTTGTTTGTATATATTTTTCATGTTATGTTTCATCTACTGATTGATTGTATATTATACCTAAAATCATCTATTCATTCTAAAATAGATTATGTCTACTGTAATGATTTTTTTAGTGTTTTTTGATTGTCATTTCTATTGTTTATGTTTGATTGTTTAGATATGAATGTTTATGTAATTTTAGATATGGATGATTTTAGGTATGGATGTTTGTGTTTATTTGTAATTAGGATTTATGATTATGATGTTATTTGTGCTTTACATGTTATTTGTGTTATTTGTGTTATTTGTGTTATTGATGGGTTATCTGTATAATGGTGTTACTGCGAATTAAGTAGTGTACTGTTAATTAAATATCTTACTAATATTTTGTCAATTGTTGTTTAATATGTTTAATTTAAAAATAATCATTTAATAATACTATTTGTACATAATATAAATAACTAATTAATTACCTAAATAATTATTTAATTACTGTTTCTTAATATTTTTAAATTAAAATAATTATTTATTAAAATAATTAAAATACTATTTTTAAATAATTAAATTATATAATGTTTTTAAATAGTTAAATAATTAATGTTTTTCATGTTTTAAATTAATCAATTAATTATTTAATACTTTTAAATGTTTTTAAATAATTAAATAATTTACTAACTAGTTGAAATTTTTTATATAATTTAAATAACTATTTGATGAAGCACTGAATCTGCTAGCAGAGCTCGCGGTGGTGCGAGGTTGATGTCGGAGGCTTTGGAGTCCACGACGCACGCTCTACGTCAAAATACCTGCAAGTGAAACTAGGCGATTCTAATGAGACTCGCCGAGTTTCGTAATAGTGTGCTCTGGTGTGAGAGTGGAATTTGAATCGTGCCTTTGAGTGTCCCCTTGGGACCCTTTTTATAGGGTCTCGGAGGGCGCACTCAACGGCGGAGATCGCGCCTATGGTCATATATGGTAACATTTATGACGTTGGCTGCCGCCGAGTAACGGTCGTAAGTTGCCGATTCAGGTATGGAAGTCGCCTAGTTAAGGGCTAACTCGGCGAGTTTCTAGGGCCAAGATGTGCAGTCTACCATACTGCCGATCTTGCCTTAACTCGGCGAGTTATCCTATATGTCGGCGACTTGGTAGTCCAATCGGGCGACTTTACGGGCTAACTCGGCGATCTGGACGATGAACGTGTTCCGCACCGAGGGAGCTCTCCGGGGGTCCTGCCATAGCGACGGAGCCCTAGTCCTTGTTGAGAGGCGTTGATGGGTAGTGACTGGTGTAATCAGGCATGTCTCACCACTATTTAATTAAGAATTTAAATAATTGTTTTTAATAACTTTAAATAATTTGTTAATTAATTATTTAATTTGATGTTTTCTAATAATTTAAATATATAATGAATTATTTTTTGTTTTTAAATAAGTAAATAAATATTTGGAATAATTAATTATTTTATGTTTTTAAATAATTTAAAAATCATGTGAATTAATTATTGTGCATTTGACTTGTTATAGGTTTTCTAAAATCGAGATTTCTTAAGTTTTGGATTTAAGTAAAAGCTAATTTGCGGTAAAAAATTAAATATATTTATTTAGTCAACTAAATTTTAAATTATTAAATTTATTGTAAAATTAAATGATTAAATTATCATTTTAATTGTCAATTGAAATAACAATTAGTATATTAAATTATTATTTGGCATGAAATTAACAATTGAATTATTAAATTGAATAATAATTAATAAATTTGCATGAAATGATTTGAAAAATTTGTTAATAATGAAATATTTTATCAATTTATTTTAAAACTATTTAATTAATGTTAAAACAATTTAATTAATTAATTTGCATGAAATTATAAATTAGTTAATTAACAATTATTAAATTGAATGATTTTAAATTGAAATAATAATGATTAATTTGAATGAAATTAAAAATTTGTTAATTAATTAATAATTATTAAAATGAAATAATAATGATTAATTTGCATGAAATTAAAGAAATCATAATGAATAATTATTAAATTGAATGATTTTAAATTGAAATAATAATAATCATTAATTTGCCATGAAATGATTAATTAATTAATTATTTATTTATTTGTTTAAAAAATATTAAATTAATTAATTTTTTTATTTATAATTTTTTTTAGATTTTAAAAATGCTACGTAGGGTGAAGCAATTACCTCGTAAGAGGGCTCTACCACCCAATCCCCAAGATGCTTTCCGGTTTTATCTGTCGGTTCATCCTGCACACCAGCACTAGTACGTCCAGCACCGGCACCTGTTCGCCCAGCACCGGCCCCTCCCGCACCGCCGGCACCTGTTCGTCAAGCATCGGCCCGTCCAGTTTCGCAACCAGCAACTCCGAAGAAAGTCGTTTATGAAACGGATTCAGAATACTCAATTAGACCTTTAATTAACTAGTTTTTCCAAAAAAAATTGAACTGAATATTAATTAAACTATAATTCATATTGTAATAGTCAATTAAGTTTTATCTAATTAATTATAATTCGATAAAAATTTAATTTTTTAAGATAATGTCGAATATCATGAAAGTACCCGATAAAGCTTGGATGAGTTTAGATCGATTTTCGAAAGAATACTGTGAAGGGTTAACAGCTTTCACTAATTTCGCCATTTCGAATTCGACTCGCCCAGAAGTTTATTTACCTTGTCCATGCTCGTCCTGCACGAGTAGTGAAGTAATTCCTATAAGGGAGATGAGGAAGCATGTTTTCATAAATGGTTGGTTAAAACATTACGACGTTTGGACGCGTTACGGAGAGTTACCGAGTAGATATGGTGAGAAAAAAGTGAAACGAAAAGAGACAGTGTCGGAAACTGGTAACGATATGATTGGATTGGTTCGTGCGGTTTACGGAGAACATGTAGTTGAGAATACAGTCGACGAAGAATTTCTCGAAACAGAACCTCTAGAATACGAGTCTGTCCATAAAGATCCAGTCGATGTAGATCAAGTCGACGAAGATCCAGAACACAGATATGACGATTCGTTCTTACGCCGTCTAAAAGAAGGTGAAGAACAGTTATATCCAGGTTGCACAGAGTTTTCGAAACTATCTTTTATCTTGGAATTGTATCAGTTGAAATGCGACAATCATTGGAGTGATAAAAGTTTTCGAAAATTATTATCCATCATGCGTCGTGCTATACCAAATGGGGAGTCGACCATTTCGAAAACCATGTACCATGTGAAATCGGTGGTTCGTGACCTGGGCTTCAATTATACAAAAATTGATGCATGTCGCAACGTTTGTATTTTATATCGAAATGAGAATACAGACACAAAAACTTGCCCGAATTGCGGAACGTGTAGGTGGGTCGTCGAAGGCGTTCAGAAAAACAAACGTGTTCCAGCGAAATATCTTCGTCACTTTCCGTTGATTCCACGTTTGAAGAGATTGTATCTGTGTTCCAAAATTTCTGAAGACATGATATGGCACAATTCCAAACGTAAAGACGTCGGATTTCTTCAGCATCCAGCTGATTCTTTACAATGGAAGAAATTTGACGAGGTTCGTCCCAAATTTGCATCCGAACCTCGTAATGTGAGACTTGGTTTAGCAACTGATGGATTCAACCCGTTCAGTCAGCAATCTCTATCTCATAGTACTTGGCCCGTGATAGTTATACCGTACAATCTTCCACCTTGGATGTGTATGAAGCAACCGAATTTCATGTTGTCTCTACTAATTTCCGATCCGTCAGCTCTAGGGAACGATATAGATGTCTATCTTCAACCGCTTATTGATGAACTAAAGATTTTATGAGAAGATGGTGTTATAGCTTTTGATGTGCGTACGCAAAAATCTTTTAAGATGTTTGCATCACTTCTGTGGACGATACATGATTATCCAGGATATGGTGATATATCAGGGTGGAGCACAAAAGGAAAGTTAGCTTGTGCAGTATGTAAGAATGACACTGAAAGTATTCGTTTAGAGCATGGAAAGAAAGAAAGTTTTATAGGACATCGTCGATTTCTAGATATGAAACATTATTATAGGAGCGATAAGAAAGTCTCAATAATCAGATCGAAACTAGAGTCGCCCCTAAACGTTTGACGGGTTCTGAAATATATAGTCAAGTTTATCCATTTCGAGATTCAGTAACTTTTGGTAAAACATCAAATGTACCAAAAGATTGTAGACCGTCGATGAAAAGAACGAAGAAAATACTATTGCCCAAAGGATGGAAAAAAATGAGTATTTTTTTCGAATTACCATATTGGAAGACGTTGCTTCTACGACATAATATTGATGTTATGCACACCGAAAAGAATGTATGTGATAATATTTTGAATACTATTTTGGAAATGGATGGTAAAACGAAAGATAATTTGAACGCGAGGTTCGATTTACAATCGATGGGAATCCGAAAAGAACTTCATCCTATTCGACGGGGAGAAGAATGGGACATTCCGAGTGCGTGTTTCAACTTAACGACGAAAGAAAAGATATTATTTCTGTCAGTGTTTAAATCCCTTCGATTTCCCGATGGATATTGTTCTAACATTTCTAGAAACGTGAAAATGAAAGAAAGAAAATTTATCGGATTGAAAAGTCACGATTGTCACGTTATTGCATTACGAAAATCGACAAAACCTGTAGTGACTTCGGTTCTCGTTGAACTTTGCGGATATTTCCACGATATTGGTTCGAAGGTGATCAAAATCAAACTTATGGAACGATGGGAGAAAAGAATTATATATACATTATGCAATCTTGAGAAAATCTTTCCTCCCGGTTTTTTTACTGTAATGGTTAATCTGACGGTCCATCTAGCAACCGAAGTGAAAATAGCTGGACCGGTACAATATCGATGGATGTATCCAATAGAGAGGTATATATATTTATACAATTATAAATAAATTTATAATTAATATGTCTTGATCATACAATATATATTCTCATTTTAGGTATCTTTTGACTTAAAAAAATCATATGACCGTACGTAGTCACCCGGAAGGATCTATTACGGAAAGTTATCTTGTTGAAGATTCAATGACGTTTTGTTCTCGGCTTTTAAAAAATGTCGAGACAAAATCAAATTGCCCAGATAGGTATATCGATGGGTTTTTAAATGCACCGACTGATATAACGTTGACTACTTTACAACAGAAACAGTTGCATCAATGTATATTGTTTGACCTTGAAAGTGTCGAACCATATTGAAATAAACACTTGAAGTAATTGAAAGTTATGTTTCCAAAACGCACACAGCTCCGTTTGGATAATTTACAATCCAAACAATTTGCCGAATGGTTTAAGAAACACATGTCCGAAGCTCAATAATCCGACACAGATTTAAATTCTATTTCCTACGGACCAAGTTATTTTGCTTCAATTTATAGTGGTTATATTATGAACGGATTAAAATTTCAGACATCAAAATTAATAAATCGTAGATCGACGCAAAATAACGGTATTTTTCTTTCGGTTACAACATCAATATATGCTAAATCTCCAAATGATGCTCCGTTGGTAGCAAAAATTGAATATCATGGATTATTAGCAAATTTTTTCGAAATTCCGGGATAAGTCTGCTAGCTAAGAGTGTTGTCCACCTAGGGAGTCGCCGATTCCTTTAGCTTTTTGAACAAGTGCTGTCACTTTTGCTCTGGAACATTCACTTTTACATAGGTTGGATTTTTCATAAAACATCACCTATCCTCATCTGAATCGTCGATTCCCACTTGAATCGATGATACCCACCTGAATCGACGATTCCCACACTGAGTAGGCGATTCACACACTTGAATCGTCGATTCGGTCCTTGTCTTCATTCACCGCTTTGGCTGAATAAGACCACTCATAGCCCAGCTCTTTGACCGAAACGAAAATCAATCGCTTTGGCTAGATTCGCATCGTCGTTTCGGTAAAAAAAAAAGAGTATGGTGCTTTTCGCCTTTTTTCACTTTCAGTGATTCTGTCGGTCCACCTCTGGAAGTCCCATATCCGATTTGGAAATTCTGCGACCACACATCACGTGTAAAAAATTTCTCTACGAGTACAAAAAAGCATAATTTCCCAACAGTGCAAGGAACCTTTTTTGGGATACGTCTAAACAGGCATCCCAAAAACCACCTCCGGCGGCAGGATTTTCTGCAAAAAAATTGCAAAAAAAATTTTGTGATTTTTTTTGCTAATTTCAAACTTTGGGGACTAGTAGTACTATTCAAGGGGGTCACAAAACTACAAAGAAATATTATACAAATTTTTTTCTGTTTTGTGACACCCGGGGGGCAGGTGCCTACCCATAGCTTCCGACACTTCGGAAGAACTTCCACTCGTAATCTGTTGCTTCGACCCAATATAAGCAACCATCCCATTTATGGCTCCTTTTACTAAGGATCATAAAAAGAAAGCTCCCGCTATTGCTACTAAAGTAGGAGCTTCTGGTAGGAGGGTTGGTTTCCGTACTGTACCAACCTCTAATGCACCATTGTCCGCACATGAGGTGCCCTCATCACTACCACCAAATGGCCGAGGTACCACACTACCCGGACCAAATGGGGAAGAGAACCTAACTCTTGCGCTAGAAGTGAGGTTGATTAACTTTATGGATTCCATAGAAAAAGAGTTAGCAACTTCGAAAAAGCGAAGGGCCACAAGACCATCATCCGCGAAGGAGCGGGTGAATCTGGGTCTTACTATTCTCTATGTGCGGAGAAAAAGAGAAAATCTCCAGTCTCTCCTAAAACAATTAAGGGCTGGACCTAGTAAGCGTCGCACTAACAAGACTCTTACGACACGGTTCATGGAAGATCTCTGTCGGAAGCTAGCCGACAACCCAGTCGCCAACAGCCCGATCGAGTTCAAGAGAATCAAAAGTGCTCCTTTTCACGAGGACCTTTTGAAAAGATCCTTTCCACTAACCTGGCGGGTACCCATAATAGAAGCGTATAACAGTTCGAGCGATCCAAAAAATCACATCAACCTCTACCTTAGTGTCTTGGAACCGCAGACCACCGATAACGGGTTGTTGTGTCGGGCATTCCCCGACACTCTCAAAGGCAGCGCTTATCGGTGGTTTTTTGGTCTGCCAGCTGACTCGGTCTCCAGCTTCACGGACCTCTCTTCAAAGTTCATCGCCCAACATGTGGGGATGATCAGAATAAAACAAAGTGTCAACGCACTACTGGCACTACGACAAAACAAGCTGTCTCTGAGGGATTACACGATTAAGTTTACTTCGATGATGACAGAAGTGAACGACCTGATCCCAAGTCTGGCCATAGCTGGATACATAAGAGGGTTGGTACCCTTTTCTCCTTTGGCCCAGAATCTAATGCTCCATAAAGTGGAGACCCTGCCCGACCTCTTCCAACGAGCTCAATCGTTCATTGAGATAGAAGAGGAGAACAATGACAAGCTGGACGGATTCGAGCCGCCCAGCCGGAAAACACCTCGCTATGCTGAAAAAGATACATACGAGGATACAAGTTCCCAGTCCGAAACCTTGACTAGTCTTCCTCAATACAGAGAGGAGTTTTCGAGCAGCAGTTATGACCACCAAAGTCATAACTCATACTCTCAGTCTGGTAACAGTTATGGCCATGAAAGCCATAGCTGACACTCTCTGCCCAGTAATGTTATAGCCACCAAAGCCATAGCTTACGCTCTCAATCCTATGACAGTGATGGCAACCAGAGCCACAGTTCACACTCACAATCAAGTGCATCACGCTAGTAGTGAGGAACTATCATCTGTTAGAAGGAAGATAGGATTGACCAGATTAACCAATCAGGCTATGCTTCTGTCAGTGGCAACCAGCGACCAAAACAAGTTGATTCTTTTGTTTGTCGCTTATATTATTCTTATATATTCTCAATAGCGATATTATTCTAAATAAATCTCTCTTTAATCCATGGAGATACTATGCAATATGTATGTCATATCATATTTAGAATAATCACCCATCGCTTCGGACGGATCAATCATCCATCGCTTCGGCTGGATGACGTCCGTCACTTCAACCTCATATATCATCTATCGCTTCAGATCTAGCTTACGACCTACGAGTCTAAGTGATAGTTACAAAATCCAATTTACGTCCAGAGTGGCTAAATTGTGATTACAAGTCTAGTTTACGATTTATGAGTCCAAAGTGCGACTTAAGAATCTAAATCAGACTCTCATTTACGAATCTAGCCTCGAGATTCTAAATTTACGACTACAATCAATGATACCCTCGTTTTAAATCTATTTTGTCTCTATGGCCTTAATAGACCAAGGATCATTTTGTCGCTTTGGCCTTAATGATCCTATCCTATCTTGTCGCTATGACCTTGATGAGGATCGAGAGTCGCTCTGTCGCTATGGCCGGAGCTTGGCTAAAACACCAGGGTTCAAATCTAGAATTGTAGTCCTAAATTGTAGTTTCTTAGTGTATATACTAGTACAAATTACAAAATAAAATAGTTAGATTTTATCTTTGTAATTCTCATTTCTAAAAGTCAGTAAAATTGACACTCTTTCGAAATCAACTACCTACGACTCTAACTAGTACCCTACCTTAGAAATCTATTTTGTCGCTATGGCCTTAAGATTAAAATCGTTTTGTCTCTATGGCCTTAACGATCCTACCCCATCTTGTCGCTTTGGCCTTGATGTGGGTCCAAAAGTTACTCTGTCGCTTCGGCCAGAGTTCAACTACACATTAGGGTATAAGTGTAGAGTCTTAGGTAGTTGATAAATACAAATGAACCTAACCCAAAGAGGTTTTAAGTACCCACAACACATACGAAAATCTATTCTGTCGCTATGGCCTTAATAGATTAAAAATCGTTTTGTCACTATGGTCTTAACAATTCAACCCCATCTTGTCGCTATGGCCTTGATGAGGGTAAAAAGTTACTCTGTCGCTTCGGCCAGAGTTCAAATACACATTAGGGAATGAAATCTAGAGTCTTAGGTTCTCAAAAAACTCTAAGTCCTATTCCTGATAATTTTTGTATCTCCAACTTATTACGTCAATTATCTTTGCGAGTTTTGATTAGTTGTGAAGTTTAATTTATTTCGCGAGTTTAGCCGTAGACTGAGCTACGATTCGTACGATCAAGTCTACGTCCAGAGTGGCTAGAAATAGGGTTAGCAGAGTCTAATTTACGTCCAGAGTGGCTAAATTACGACTTGTGAATCTAGTTTCGGGTTTTAATTACAATTCAAAAAATAAATTAAGTTAACAATTAATTAAGAAAGCAAAGTAATTGATTAAATTGAGTTCCAAAAAGATTACAAAAATATCAAAAAATTTCAAGAGGGAGTATCACAAGCTCTCTCCGACACTTCTGTCGCTTCGGCCAGAAGTCGTCACATTTCAAGAGGGAGTATCACAAGCTCTCTCCGGCATCAGGGTTCAAACTTAAGTTGTAATTAGAAATTACAAACATAACCCTCGAGTTTCAAATATTTGCATCCTTCGGATTTATCATTTGCGCTATCCTTTACAACTCTACGTTAATCTGGAGGTCTAAATTATCCGCAAATTTAACCGTAGGCTGAGCTACGACTCGTACGACCAAGTATACGCCCAGAGTGGCTAGCAATAGGGTTAGCAGAGTCTAATTTACGTCCAGAGTGGCTAAATTACGACTTGTGAATCTAGTTTCGGGCCTTAGTTACAATTTAAAGGGTAATTTATATGAAAGATTAGCAAAGAAAAAACAAAAGATAGCCCATCGACAATCAAAATCAAGTATTTCGAAAACTACTCATTCCAAAGGTTATGTGTCACAATGGCACGACATTCGAGGGGGAGTATCACAAGCTCTCCCGATACTTCTGTCGTTTCGGTCAGAAGTCGTCATATTTCGAGGGGGAGTATCACAAGCTCTCCCGACACTTCTGTCGCTTCGGCCAGAAGTCGTCACATTTCGAGGGGGAGTATCACAAGCTCTCCCGACACTTCTGTCGCTTCGGCCAGAAGTCGTCACATTTCGAGGGGGAGTATCACAAGCTCTCCCGATATTTCTGTCGCTTCGGCCAGAAGTCATCACATTTCGAGCGGGAGTATCACAAGCTCTCCTGACACTTCTGTCGCTTCGGCCAGAAGTCGTCAAAATATTTTGAGTATGGTAAAATTTGTCGCTTCGGCCAGATTTACCAAGGATCAATTTGAGCAAAGGTGGGGCATTACGGAAGATAAAATCGTATGGTAAGTTCAATAAGTCAATAAAGATATGAGTTTTGGACTAATCTAGTTGTTTTGTAGAATGTTTTCTCTTTTGCAGGTTCGATTCCGCAACCTTCGCCAGAATCAGATTCTGATAGTGAATCTGTAGCCTTGGCCGAAATCAGATTCTAATAGTGAATCAACAGATTCTGTCGCTTCGGCCAGAATCAGACTCTGATAGTGAGTCGGTCTGTTTTGTCGCTTTGGCCTTGACAGACTAGAGGTCATTTTGTTGCTTTGGCCTTAATGACCTCAAGGGGGGAGTATCACAAGCTCTTCCTAACACTTCTGTCTCTTCGGCCAGAAGTCGTCGAATTCCGGGGGGAGTATCTAAGCTCTCCGACACTTCTGTCGCTTCGGCCAGAAGTTGTCACATTTAGAGCATGATAGATCTGTCGCTTCGGCCAGATCAATCAAGGATTTATTGAGCAAAAGGAGGAGCAGCATGAGGTGCAGCTTCACACGACAAGGTCAGTAAATCAATAAATATATCCTTTAGACTGATATAGTTGTTTTACACGTTGTTTTTTGTTTTGCAGGTATGATTCTGTCGCTTCGGCCAGAATCGGATCTATTTTGTCGCTTTGGCCTTAATAGATCCAGGTCTATTTTGTCGCTTTGGCCTTAATGGACCAAGAATTATTTTGTCGCTTTGGCCTCAATAATTCTTCTATCTTGTCGCTTTGGCCTTGATAGACTTGGAGATCATTTTGTCGCTTTGGCCTTGATAAACTTGGAGATCATTTTGTCGCTTTGGCCTTGATAAACTTGGAGATCATTTTGTCGCTTTGGCCTTAATAATTTCGACCCATCTTGTCGCTTTGGCCTTGATAGGGTAACCGTCATTGCGGACATAAAGTCGCTCCTGATCAGGGTGGACTATAAATATCAGTTCTGATAGTGAACTAGATTCTGATAGTGAATCAACAGATTTTGTCGCTTCGGCCAAAATCAGGCTCTGATAGTGAGTCAGTCCATTTTGTCGCTTTGGCCTTAATGGACGGGAGTTATTTTGTCGCTTTGGCCTTAATAATTCTCTCTCATCTTATCGCTTTGGCCTTGATGATACAGCAAAAGTCGCCCTTGATCAGGGATGGACTATAAACACGTAGTTCCGTTGGCCTGGAACTAGATTCTCATAGTGAATCAATCCATTTGATAGTGCATGGATACAGAGTCATTGTGTCGTTGTGGCCGCAATGATTCGATCACATCTTGTCGCTTTGGCCTTGATGCGGATTACACAAAACCTTGCTTGGGGGGATACTGGCGATACACACATGTTTCTTGTGCTCTCTTCAGGGGGAGTACTGGTGAGATATGCCTGATTACGTCAGTCACTCTCAGCAACGCCCTTCAACAAGGACTAGGGTTCCGTCGCTTTACGCCGGACCCCCAGAAGGCATCCACGGTGCGGAGCAAGTGTCTACGTTAAGTACTCAAGGCAACACCTGAGAATCGCCGACTGGGACTACCAGGTCGCCGATTCCAGGGGTGCATCGCCTACTCTGGACAGGGCACTCGAGTCTGGTAGACCGAGGACCAGACCACAAGAGAGTCGGCGACTCCACCTCTGAATCGGCGACTCCCATACCTGAGTCGCCAACTCCCAGGCGTTACTTGGGAGGGCCCACGTTGTTATGGCACCTTTAATTGGGCACCATAGTGGCTTGGGCCCCACGCTAATGAATGGGAAAACGTCCCCAGGACCCTATAAAAGCGGTCCTAGGGATGTCCTCCAAGATCATCACCACTTGACCACTTCTACTCCACACTAGAGCATCAAGGAGCCCGAATCGCCGCCTCCCACGTGAGTCGCCGATTCCCCTCCTCTTCTGCAGGTATTTGACGTAGAGCGCGCGTCCTGGACCCTGCGAGCCTACTGGTAGAAGATTTCATGCTTCATCACTTTACATGTCGTTTCCTCTGGCACGTTCGGGGGCTTGGTCTACAATTGTTATTGTTGCCCCGCTCCCCCAGGTAGGGCATGCATCTTTGTGTTTTTGTTGACGCTTATGATCCTGTGTTTTCGCCCCCAGATAATCCTCCATGTTGGATTCCCCATGGGATCTCTCCATGGCCTCCGCAAACATGCTCGGGGGTTTCTTCACTAGGTTCCCTGAGAAAAAGGTGGGCCTCAGTCCAACACTGAGGGCGTATAAGACCATCTTCTCCTGTATCCCCTCGATTTTTTGGATTTAGCTCGTGAACCAGTCTAAGTATTCACGCATGCTCTCGAAGTCCCCCTGCTTGGTAGCACTTAGGGTGGCTCTGTACTTGGGACTTTTTCGTCCATGCGTAAAAGCCGTTCTAACGTCTTCTCCAGGTCCTCGTAGGTCTAGATGGACCCGGCGGGGAGCGTTCTGTACCCTACAATCGCGTCGCCCGTGAACGCTCTGCGGAGCATCCGGCACCAGATGTCCTTCCGGTTTGTCCTGTCCTCCATGTTGGTTCTGAATGAGTGAAGGTGATTCTCTAGGTCGGTGTCTCCCTTGTATAAGGGGATCTTCGGGGCCCTCCAGCCATGAGGGTATTCGCCTTCCAACAGGTGTGGTGCTAGGGCCTCCCCTCTGGCCCCGTACACCGTTACAACCGCACCGCTCCGAGGTTTACCATCTTCTGCTCTGTCCTACTCCAGGGTGTGGCGATCGGTCGTGAGCTGGAGGACCTGCACCTGAAGTTTCCGTTGGCTTCTTGCAAGGCGAAGACCAGCTCGATGAGCTTTGCATTCTCCCGTCTATCCTCCCTTCTGGTGCGTCTTTCCTGGCGACGCTTACCGTGTCCCTTCCTCCCCCTCCTCTCAGTGGGGGTCGGGAACCTTCTTGGCCTCCTTCGGCTTCGCTTCCTCTCTTCCCGGCAACGTGTCTCCTCCCACACCACAAGTTCCTTGGTGAGGCGCTCTCTCCTGTACGATAGGTCGGGCTCGGTTCTGTCCGGGTCTTCCTCCACCGCATCCATTCACGCTGGCCTCATTGTCTTCGGAGTCTTTTCCGGGTTGTGGTGTCTCTTGGCGGAACGCCTCGAACTTTCTCCCATGTGGTAGTCGCTGCCTATAACCATCCTCCTCTTCTTCGACGGGTCACTTGGTTAGTTTATGTCAGGTTCATCACTAATGGTGTGGGCTCACACACACAACTCTTAGAATCCCTTCTCTCAACCTGTCAATCCCCTCTCCTGTTGGATTAGGAGAGGTACTTATAGTGTTAGTCCAGGAGGCCCACATTCTTCTTGGGCTTTCCCGGGTCCAGTCCTTTCACACGGTTGGACGGTTCGGTCCACAGTCCGTTGGGACGGTCCGTGATACCAACCGTTATTAAGATTTCTAAAGGTCCAATGTTCAGGTCTTGTTGTGTACGTATTTTAATTAAATTTCGATGATATATTATGTGACTCTAATTTATCATCTGATAGTAAATTTACCTTTCGTTATCAAAAAAAAATCATAATATTTTTTAAAAAAAATAAAAAAATGTTTTGACAGAACCGGACGCGAAACGGGATGGGTCAAGTACCCTGATCCCTTGACCCGAACCCATCGGTGACCGAGACACGGAACAGGTCAAGTCCTCTGATCCCCTACCCCGGACTCGGTGACCAGTGTGCGGAACAGGGCGAATCCGGGACAAACCATATGGTATTATTAAAAATATTTAAAAATTATTAAAAGAGTCAAATTATTTTTTTTAACCAGGACGATCCGGGGTTTCGCCCTGCCCCGAGATCCGTTCCGGAATATTACTGTGGAAACGGGTCAGAATATCTGTCCCGACTCTGGTTACCATCGGGGCACGGCATGGGCTGGGGCAACCCTCCTCGTTCTCACCCCTATTTGTATGGTTAATTATTTTTAAATTATGATTTTTATTAAAACAAAAAAAGTTGGTCCTTTTTCGAAATTTCCTATGTAATAATGATAATATAGTAATAGAATAACTTTCAAGTTAGTCACTTTTAATTGGTTCATATCATCCTGACCGTTCATTTATTTTATCTTTAAGATAAAAATTCCTCCATCTTCAATAATCTCGAGGTTAAGAGAGATTTATAATTTTTTTAAAATAAAAGGCTAAGATTTGACGAACGTCTTTTACCTCATAAAAGATGAACTTATATGAAGTTTCTCTAATAGTAATAATAATAGTATAAGATTATATAGGTGAAGGTGATAGGAGAATCTATATAGTTATTTTCAAAATAGAACCGGTCAAATAGATGTGTGAATAGAACAAACATCGAATATGAACAAAGCATTCACAACCGTTGATTTTAAAGACTTTTTATCCCTTCATGGCTCCATGGATGGTCGATCTAACAAAGCTAACGAAATAACATAAGGGTCGAAATGTAAATTTTTCAAATTTTATGTATAAAATAGAGAGGATTGTAACTAAACAAATTACGCAAAGGATTCACAAACTCTTCCACCTTTCTCTCAATCCAACTCTACTTCCCTCCGAAACGGCTTGTCATGTCTTCTCACATGGTATCAGAGCTCCAACGCTCTAGGAGCCTAGACGATCTTACCAACAATACTCTCCTCTCTCAATCCTTCCACCAGACAAACATTGAATCTCACACCACACCTTCAGTAAATATACTCCATAAGCATAAGCATAATTATCAGTAAATATACTCGTATTATCAATTAATATAAGCTTAAGGCAGATCATAAGTGATGGGGGTGAAACCCGACCAGTACTCCAAGACGCGCAAGCAAGCGCCAAGCGGGGAACTCCGCGGGAAACTGGACCGGAACTCAAGTGTGCAGAGCTCTGCTTCGCTAGGAATCTTTCTTCTCCAAATGACCTGCCTTTAATGAGTGGGGGGTGCCCTCTATTTATAGGGGTTCTTATGGGGGCAATATGGTCATTTGGGCAGTAACCGCCTAACTGCCCAACTGATCAGATTGAGTCCCAGGATCGACTTCCAGAGATCGACTTTCTGGGGGTCGACTTTCCTGGTGATCGACTTTATTCAGAAGTCGATCCCAGGGAAGTCGATCCTTAGGAAAGTCGATCTTCCTAGGATTCGACCTGGGACCTCCCCAACCCTAGAATAGATACCTTAACTCATCTTAGGCTATCCGGACTTCTAGTTGCTGGTAGGTTGTGACCGTGTTCGGGATACTGTATCACCAGTACTCCCCCCTCCTCTGCGTATTAGATACTTTGGGATACGTCTTTTAGTACTATGGTCTGTGTGTCGGACCTTGTACTATCAGTATTCCCCCCCTCTTTGCGTGCTGGGATGTGGATTTTTGGTGATGTCCCTGGATGTAAGATTCTCTCTCACCAGTATTCCCCCCCTCTCTACGCCTGCGAGGTTGTATCTATGCTTCCACGGAGGTTGTCACGCGCTTTTGCCAACTATTGTCCGGTTTGTCCTAGCCGAAGCATACTCCTTGCGCACCTGTCTGGCCCGATTCTCCCGCGGAACCCTGCTTGCCCACCTTGACGCCTTGCCTGAGCTATCTTTGAGTACTGTTTGGGTTATCTTCCCTGTGGCGGGTTTTGAGAGTACCCGACCCCCTCCTTTTGTCCGCCTTTCTGCGATAGGGGTTGAGTGTGCTTCCTCGTCTACCCACGTTCATCCGTGGGTGAGGATTATTGTTTGAATACTTGCCCCCTCCTTTTGCTCGCTTTTTGCGACTGAGGCTAAGTGTGATTCCTCGTCTACCTACGTTCATCCGTAGGTGAGGATTGTTGTTTGAATACTTGCCCCCTCCTTTTGCTCGCCTTTTTGCGACTGAGGCTAAGTGTGATTCCTCGTCTACCTACGTTCATCCGTAGGTGAGGATTGTTGTTTGAATACTTGCCCCCTCCTTTTGCTCGCCTTTTTGCGACTGAGGCTAAGTGTGATTCCTCGTCTACCTACGTTCATCCGTAGGTGAGGATTGTTGTTTGAATATTTGCCCCCTCCTTTT
>LFYR01001221.1:95618-120941 GCA_001185155.1 Zostera marina
TGTGCTCCAAAAACTGTTGCCATTTTGCCATCTTTTCCTGGGTACCTGAAGCATTGGTGGTAAGATGACGGTATTGCCTTGAAACCGTGAATGCTTGGTCTGCCCAAGATCCCATTGAACGGAGAGTCTATATTGATCACGATGAAATGTGCTGTGCGTGATACTCTCCCGTTTCTTTTTCCCAGGGATATCTGTAGATCGATGGCTCCTACTACTGGGGCCTTTGTGTTTGTGAACCCATAAATGGCTTCCTTGGCCGGGGTTAGCTGATCCACTTTGTAGCCCATTTTTTCGAACGCAGCTAGGTATAGTATATCTACTGAGCTGCCATTGTCCACCATTACTTTGTTCAGACTTAAATCATCCCATATATCCACTTGTATCACTAGTGGATCCTCATGTGGGCTGACCACGTTGTCCAGATCTTCCTCAGAGAAGCTTATTTCCTCGCTTGGGTACGATCTTTTCTTAGATTTTGGTACCGTTGTAGTCTGCATTACTTTGCGCGAGTAACTTCTGCTTTCTCCTACTGATCCTCTACCGAAGATTAAATTGATTACCCTTCTTTTGTGGTCAGTGTCTGAATCGGGACTCCTTGAGCGTTGGTGCTTACCCTTGTTTTTTGGGTCCTTGCAGCCTTGTCGCCCCCTTTCTATTTTATTTATATATTGCTTCAGCCTCCCCTCCTTCACTTGCGTGTCTAGGAAGGTACTCAGCTCCCTGCAGTTTTCTGTATTGTGCCCGTAATCCTTGTGGAACTTGCAATACCTGTTCCTCCTTGTTCGGGCCTCTTTTGTTGCAGGGTTTAACTCTTCTGGTTGAGGAAACCTTATTCTTCCATTTTCTTTATTGTAGATTTCCTCTTTTGGAGTAGTGAAAACCGTAAATCCTAAGTCTTTGTACTTTGGATACCTTGATTTTCCAAACTCCTCAGATGTCTGGTAGACCTTTCCATCGTGTTTTGGTCTCCAGGATGATTCTCCTTTCTCAAACTTCTGAAATTTCTTCTTTGGTGCTTCATATGCTTTTTTATTGCTTATGGCACCTCTCTCTTTTTCTTTTTCTTTCTCATACTCTTCAGAATTTATGTATTTCTGGGCCTTTGTTAGCAGGTCTTCCATGCATTTTACATTACTGACGTTTAGCTTTATTGCTAATGGCGTGTTCATGTCTAGCCCTTTTGAGTATGCGCATATTGCGATTGTTGTGTTCAGATCGGAGATTTTCTGCATGGCTTCCGTGAATTTAGTTGTATAATTCCGAAGCGTATCTCCATTCTGTTTGATTGCAAACAGTGATTCTGTGCCCTTTCTGACTCTTGTGTTTTCACAGTGTTGGGCGACGAATTTCTTTTTCAAGTCCTCGAAACTTGTTATGCTCCCTGGCTGTAGTTCAACGAACCACCTGTATGTAGGCCATTTCAGTGTTCCTGGGAATGCTCTACATAGGATGTCATCCCTTGATGTGGCCCATTGCATTGCCCCCACAAACATATTTATGTGGTCTGCTGGGTCCATCTTCCCATCATAAATCTGCAGCCTGGGTAGCCTGAATTTCAGAGGTGCTGGTTTTACCATTAGCGATTTGTGCAGGGCATCCATGCCTACTAGCCAATTTGGAACCTCGCCTCCTCCTTCTGTGTCTCCCGTGTTTTCTTCCTGTACGGGTTTTTTGAAAAGAGGTTTGGGTTGCTCCTCTGGTTTGCGAGGTAGTGGTGCGCTGGAGTGTGCTGCTCTATGACTCGACACCTCCTGCTGCACCTTGGCCTGCTTTGAGGTTTGAGCTTTTGACTGGTATATTGATGCTTTAGATTTTTCAATATCCTTTATTTTCTCGCTCATTTTTGCTATGGTTTCCTTCATTTTTTCCAGCTCTTCTATGGGCATCTTTATGAACCCATGAGTGGATTCTGATGCAGCAGCCCTTGGTTCCTTGCTGCTTGTGGGTCCCCCCTTTTGAGGTTGTTCTTCCGAAGGTTTCTCCTTTTCAGCAAGGAGTCGGATGGCCTCTGCTATTGCCTGAACTGTGATGTTCAGATTTTCCCCTCCTGCTGAAGCTTGGGGAGTTTGCTCGGGTTCACCTTCGGGTTCAGCCTCAGGTTCTGTGGGAGTCCTCATGTTTTTATTGGCCTTGGGTGGTCGACCCACTGGCCTTTTAGTTTTTGAGTTGCCAGGCTGTTGCTCTGCGCCTCCTGAGAATTTGCTCCTCCTCCTTGGGAAGTGCTTCGAGTTACCACCATCCTGGAGTGTTCGACTTTTCTTGGAAGGAGTGTTCGACTTTTATCCTTGAGAGAGAAAAAGTCGATCTTCAAAAAGTCGATCCCTAGTGCACTTGGAGGATTCCTTGGAAGTCGATGCCTGAAAGCCTAGCTCCTTGAGGGATCGACTTTTTTCCTTTGGAAGAAAAAGTCGATCTTCTGAAAAGTTGATCCCTTGCTGGCTGATTTCCTCGCAAGACTCCTTAGCTGGCGACTTGGAAAAAAGTCGATCACTTTTTTCGAAAAAGTCGAGGAGCTTTTGTCGTGAGTATCTTTGAGTCACAGACGGCGCCAACTGATGGGGGTGAAACCCGACCAGTACTCCAAGACGCGCAAGCAAGCGCCAAGCGGGGAACTCCGCGGGAAACCGGACCGGAACTCAAGTGTGCAGAGCTCTGCTTCGCTAGGAATCCTTCTTCTCCAAATGACCTGCCTTTAATGAGTGGGGGGTGCCCTCTATTTATAGGGGTTCTTATGGGGGCAATATGGTCATTTGGGCAGTAACCGCCTAACTGCCCAACTGATCAGATTGGGTCCCAGGATCGACTTACAGAGATCGACTTTCTGGGGGTCGACTTTCCTGGTGATCGACTTTATTCAGAAGTCGATCCCAGGGAAGTCGATCCTTAGGAAAGTCGATCTTCCTAGGATTCGACCTGGGACCTCCCCAACCCTAGAATAGATACCTTAACTCATCTTAGGCTATCCGGACTTCTAGTTGTTGGTAGGTTGTGACCGTGTTCGGGATACTGTATCACCAGTACTCCTCCCTCCTCTGCGTATTAGATACTTTGGGATACGTCTTTTAGTACTATGGTCTGTGTGTCGGACCTTGTACTATCAATAAGCATAAATCATAAGCACTGAATTCATAAATCATTGAATCATTTTAATTTTTTAAGTCGCATTACCTGTTTTAATTAGGTCGCCGGAGGGAATGGAAAGCACTGAAATCCCGGAGGTGGCCGAAAGAGAGGAAGTTACCGGAGGGAATGGAAGTCACTGAAATCCTAGAGGTGGCCGAAAGAGGAAGTCATTGGAGGTCGCCGAAAAGATGAAGCCACCGGTGGTCGTGGTCGCCGCTACCGGAGGGTTTACGTGGGAGAATTCGGGAAAACGGGATTGCGTTAGGAGGATGATTTTGGGGAAATCAGGACGCCTTGGGGGGGGAAATCAAACCTTGGAGGGTTTAGGGGTTTTTAATTTTTTTGGGTTTAATTTAGGGCTTTGGGGTATTTTGCGTTTTTTATTTGGGGTTTTAAATCTTTTTTTTTAGTTTTAATTTCAACTTTATTTTTAAAAATATCAAGCCTCTTAAGCACCTGATAACAGGTTGACTTAAAGTAAATAACCTAAAAGTATATGACATCTTGAGCACCTGATTAACAGGTCGAGAACTTAAAGTAAATAACTTAAAAGTAAATGACCTCTTGAGCACCTGATAACAGGTCGAGGACTTTGGAGTAAAATAAATATAAATATAAATTATATATATATATATAGAGATAGGTTTGAAAATCGAAATGTGATATGCAATAGTAGTAATCGATTTTAAGTTATAGCTAGAGATTTATATGATCCAATGAACATAAAGAGATTTATACTGATTCGGTCCAAACTGACATACGTCCAGTCTCGTGATATTGCCTCGCGAAATTCACTAGTCTAAAGGTATTAGCAAAACCTACCAGAGCTTTTACAGGCTACAATGCTCAAGAACCTACCAAAGTTTTTACAGGCTACAATCGCTCATTAACCTCTTAAGTTTTTAAAGTAAACTTGCTACTTCCTCAAGTCTTTCCAGGTAGACTTAGCACCTAAGAATTTTCTAGGTAACTCTATAGAACCAACCTTGAATCTTTGCAGATAGATTCAACCTAAGAGTTTTATTAGGAAACTCTATAAAATCAACTTAGAGCTTTATGGTTCAGCTCACTAACCCTCCTTTACACTTTGGGGATGTTGAGACAACCCTCTTAACTAAAGTGAAACACACACGAAAATGATGGAGAAAGTTTAGGATTATAACACTTCAATCTTGCTATGAACACTCATGAAGATTAGAAGAAAAAGTATAGAGCTTTGTGACACCTTTGAGCAAGAACACTTGAACACAACTTGGGGACGTTGGAAGTTTGGAAGCTTTTGAAAGTTATGGACGTTGGGAGTGGAAATGGAAGCTTAATGTGTGCATTTGAAAAGCTCTTATAGTGTGGTTGTCTTTTGCAATGGGTATACCACCTTATTTATAGCTTTGGTCAAATGATCTCCTCCATTGGATCTTGAATCAATGGTTCCTTGATCTCTCACAAGAGTCTAAAATGTGGTTGAAGATTCTTCCTTTGTTCTATGATAAGTTTTTCTTTAATCAAGGTTTAGCTTCTCTTTAACCCATGTATTTCTTGTATTATTTCCATAAATTCCTCTTTTGCATTATTTCTATCCTTACATTGAAATTTGCTATAAGACAAAAGATTAAAAATAGTTATTGATAATTATGAATCTGTTACATTGCATTATTGATAGTTATTGATAAGACAAAAGATAATTATCCATGTTATGAATAATTCTCAAATACAAAATGTTGACCTATTGACCACTAAATTAAGGTTTTGATTTTTGACTTGAATTTATACATTGTCAAATAATTCTAGGGTTAATATGAGCCTAATTGAGATTATGTTTAATTCAAAATCAATTTAGCCTATTGAATTCCAATTGCAGCATGTTGGTTTGTTGACCACAAAATCGTCTTTTGACTTTATTTAGACATGATCCAATTGCAGAGAATGTGCATTGACTTTACCTCACTAAATAGTTTTTTCCCTAAGGATAGATACCCTCTACCACTAATTGACCAACTAATAGATAGGAGTACAGGACATGAAATGCTAAGCTTCATGAACGCTCACTTCGGATACAACCAAATACCTATGAAAAAACTTCTTTCGTATCAGAAATAGGAACATTCTGCTACCGTAGAATGCCTTTCAGGTTAAAAAATACAGGAGCAACGTTCAAGAGATTAATGGATAAAATCTTCGTCAAGCAAATTAGCAGAAATGTAGAAGTTTATTTAGATGATATCCTGGTTAAATCTAAAATTAAGGAAAATCATTTTAAAGACCTAGAAGAAACATTCAACAATTTAAGAAAATCTGGAGTAAAATTGAAACCTAGCAAATGCACCTTTGGGATTAAAGAAGGAAAATTCTTAGAAAATATGATATCACCAATAGGGATCAAAACAAAACCCAGATAAAATTCAAGCCATTAAAGAATTGGAAATCCCAAAAAACTTAAAAGACCTACAATCACTAAACGGAAAAATAGCATCACTCTATAGGTTTATATCTCGTTCAGCTTAAAAATGCAAAGTATTTTTCCAACTACTTAAAAAACACCAAAATAAAATCGAATGGAACGTAGAATGCGATAAAGCCCTATCCAAAATAAAAAAAAAAGAACTATCAGAATTACCAACACTACAAACACCTAGAGAAAAGGAAACTCTATTTTTGTACATCGCAGTATCAGACTCAACAATAAGTTCAGTATTAGTAACTAAAAGAGATATAACAAAAAGCCGATATTTTACTTCTCTAAAAAACTGCAAGGTGCAGAAAATTCGTATCCCCCATTAGAAAAACTAGCTTTTGCAGTGGTATCATCCGCAAGAAGATTAAACCCCTACTTCCAAGTCCACCCAATAATAATTCCAATAAAACATCCTTTGCTACAGATACTATCACAAGTCAAACATTTCGGGAAGAATAACTAAATGGACTCCAGAATTAAGCAAATTTGATATAACTTTCACTCCCTCAAAGGCCATAAAAGCACAAATATTAGCAGATTTTATAATCAAGTTAACCTCAAATAAGTCTAAAGAAGAAACAAAGAGTTGAAGATTATTCACAAACGGATAAATATGGAGCGGGAGTAGTATTAATCGACCCAATCAACGTAAAACTAGAATACGAACTAAAACTATCTTTCCAAACTACATACAACATTGTAGAATACGAAGCCCTAATCGTAGGATTAAGAATAGCTAAAACCTCAATATTAAAAAATCTGGAAGTTTCCACAGATTCACAACTTGTATATGGTCAAGTTCAAGAGGAATTCGAAGTCAGAGAGCCCACATTAAAGCTATACAAGGAACAAACAATGGAATTATTAAAAGATTTCGGAAAAAATCAAAATTAACACATAATCAATATAAATTCGAATGAGGAGGCTGATGCATTAGCTAAATTAGGTGCAACATTATCCCCGGCCACTAGAAGAAAGAAAATGGATCCAAATGGAAAACTATCAACACCTTCCATATACATGATCGAATATGACGAGGACGACTGAAGATCACCCATCTATAAATACTTGAATGAAGAGAAATTAAACTACGACAAAGCAAAAATGAGGAAAATAAAAAATCAAGCAGCTCATTTCTCTATCACTGATCATGGGATAGTTAGAAGAGGCGGAAAAGATTGTAAATTATCTTATAGTCTATGTGTTTCAATAAAAGAAGGAAAGATGATTGCCGAAAGTATTCACCAAGGAGCAAATAGAGCCCACTAGGGAGGAAGAAATCTCAACTTACAAGTTCAGAGACAAGGATATTACTGGCCATAGATGGATTGGTGATAAGGGAGGCTGATATTACTTACAAGTTCGAGTAACCGAAGCGAGTGGGCCGCTCTTCCTGCGAACTTATCCCTGGTCTTTTCACCGTTGTTCGCTTGGTCGCGCGACCGAGCCTTGATCGGATTCCTTGCCCTTTATCTTTTATTTCCCAAAGAAAGGTGGAAATCACAGAGGTATTTCTCGTACACCCTCTGACTTGGTGAAATCTCAGAGGTATTTCTCGCACACACCCCTGGCTTGGTGAAATTGCAGAGGTATTTCTCGCACACCCCCTGGCTTGGTGAAATTGCAGAGGTATTTCTCGTACACCCCCTGGCTTGGTGAAATCTCAGAGGTATTTCTCACACACCCCCTGGCTTGGTGAAATCTCAGAGGTATTTCTCACACACACCCCTGGCTTGGTGAAATATCAGTGGTATTTCTCGTACACCCCCTGGCTTGGTGAAGTCTCAGAGGTATTTCTCGTACACCCCCTGGCTTGGTGAAATCTCAGAGGTATTTCTCGCACACCCTCTGGCTTGGTGAAATCTCAGAGGTATTTCTCGTACACCCCCTGGCTTGGTGAAATCTCAGAAGTATTTTTCGTACACCCCCTGGCTTGGTGACATTGCAGAGGTCCTCGACTTTCTGGACTCAACTTTCTGGACTCGACCTTTCCTGGTCGACTCTGGTGCAGTCTCCTTTGACTCCTATAAATATGTGTCTGACACCCTTGTCCTTCTCAATCATGGCTCTTCTCGTGAGTCTCTTTGCTGACTTTGTGCAGGGAAAGATCGAGGAGCTTAACAAAATTTTGAGTGCCCTTAACCCTCGTGCACCTGCTCTTGATTTGCCTGCTTTGCGTCAGGTTATTTTGGATCGGCAGAGTGTTGCTATTGTTGCTCGAGAAACACTTTTTGAGGAGTGGTCTGTCGGAGATCTTTCTCTCGGGGAGTCTAATGTGGTTGCGAGGCGTGGTCGTCGTCGGAGGCGTCCTCGTCGTGTTAGGTCTCCTATGGCTGATGCTCCTCGACGACTTCGGCGTCGCATTAATTTTTAATTTAGGACTTGTAACAGTGTATCTTTCCGAATGTCGACCTGTGCTGTGAAACGTTGAGCCTTGTTTTTTTTTGTGTCGGGTCGTATTTTTCAGATGTCGACCGTATTCTTTAAATGTCGAGTGTCGACCTGGTGGATCTCGAGCTGTGGTCTTGAACTTCTGGGTCCATATATCGAGCCACATTTCGCAAATGTCAAGCCTCGGGACATCGAACTATGTTCAAATCTCGCGCCTTTATTTTGAACCTCCGGGTCCTTGTGTCGAGCCACGGACATCGACCTCCGTTCAAATCTCGCGCCTTTATTTTGAACCTCCGGGTCCTAGATGTCGAGCCACGAACATCGACCTCCGTTCAAATCTCGCGCCTTTATTTTGAACCTCCGGGTGCTAGATGTCGAGCCACATTTCACAAATGTCGAGCCACGAACATCGACCTCCGTTCAAATCTCGCGTCTTTATTTTGAATTTCCGGGTCCTAGATGTCGAGTCACTGAACATCGACCTCCGTTCAAATCTCGCGCCTTTATTTTGAACCTCCGGGTCCTAGATGTCGAGCCGCATTTCATAAATGTCGAGCCACTGAACATCGACCTCTGTTCAAATCTCGCGCCTTTATTTTGAACCTTCGGGTCCTAGATGTCTAGCCGCATTTCATAAATGTCGAGCCACTGAACATCGACCTCTGCCTATTGGTTTTGGCTATGGGATTCTCGGGAACCCCTTCCTGCTGGGCTGTTCCTAGTGTTTTCTCCCCTATGTACGAGGACTTTCTTGTGTTGACCATTTTTACTTGGTGAGGGAGAATAAACTGGTAAAGTCGACTGCCCTAAAGTCGACCCTTAGAGGTCGACCTCTTTACAAGAAGTCGATTCGAAGGACTGAGGCTGGGATGGTCCAAAAGTCAACCTTGGGAGTCGATCCTCCGAGAAAGTCTAGCCGAGGGACTGAGGCCGCGCCGGGGGTTCAATCCTCCCGGGATTTCAGCCGAGCTGGTTGTCCAAAAGTCAACTCTGGGAGTCGATCCTCCCGAGAAAGTCGAGCCGAGGGGCTAAGACCAAGATGGTCCAAAAGTCAACCCTGGGATTCGATCCTCCCGAGGAAGTCGAGCTGAGAACTGAGGCTGAGTCGGGGAGTCGATCTTCCTGGGATTTCAGCCGAGCTAGTTGTCCGAAATTCGACCCTGGGAGTCGATCCTCCCTAGAAAGTCGACCTGGAGGGCCGAGGTTGAGCTGTCTGAAGCTGTTTTGGCCGTGACTTTTCGAAAAAGTCGACCGACTTTTCTTTTTTTTGAGTATCTTGAAATCACAGACGGCACCAACTGATAAGGATGGTTCCCGATTAGTGCTCGGACGACGCTACGAACAAGCGTTGGGCCAGGGCTTCGCTGAAACAGCTCAGACATTCCAGTTACTCAGACGTGCTCTGACAGGGGTTTTCTCCACTCCAATTAACCAAACCTCCACTAAGTGATGATGGTCCCTATTTATTGGACTTTTATGAGGGTAATCTGGTCATTAGAGCTCTAACCGCCTAACTGCCTAGATTTGGCCCAGGTCGAATTTATGGGGTCGATTTCCCCGAGACGACTTCTAGGCCTCGACTTCTAAAGTCGACCGGCCCAAGTCGTCCTGCAGGGGTCGACTTCTATATAAAGTCAATTGTAGCCTCCCCTTGCCTATGTGGGTACTTGCCACTTGTGTCGGTTTATCTTACCTGGCGTTGTGATCAAGTTCTGGTTACTGTATCACCAGTATTCCCTCCCTTTGATACGTGTTAGGTTTTTCGGGGATTCCTTACCTGGTTGATGTGATCTGAGTATCAGATCCTGCACCACCAATTGGCATACCAAGAAAATAGCTCAAGAATGCAAAGAATGTCACATTCACTCAGATATCCAAAAAGTACCAACAACAGAATCAACCAGCATCACAACACAGTACCCTTCGCAAGGTGGGGCCTGGATATAGTAGGTCATTTTCCAGCCACGTCAAATGGTAGGAAATTCTTATTTTTATATAGCAGTCGATTAATTCACCAAGTGGGCCGAAGCAGAAGCGGTCAAATCAATCTCTCAAGAAAACGTCGTAAAATTCATATTCAGAAACATTGTCTGTAGATTTGGAGTACCCATACAGATTATTACAGACAACGGAACTCAATTCCCTGGAAGCGGTCTGAGAAAATTTTGCAAAGATAACAAGTGATGAAACATGAAATCTTCTACCAGTAGGCTCGTGGGGTTGCGAGGAGGGCCGGAGGCTTTGGAGTCCACGACGCGCGCTCTGCGTCAAATACCTGCAGAACTGGAGGGGAATCGGCGACTCGGGCTCCTTGGTTTCTCTAGTGTGGAGTGTGAGTCAAAGGTGAATGACTTGGGAGTAGAGGACCCCTAAAGACCCTTTTTATAGGGTCCTGGGGCGTTTCCCCATTCATTAGTGTGGGGCCCACTCCATTATGGTGCCCAATTAAGGGTGCCATAATGACGTGGGCCCTCCCAAGTAATGGCTGGGAATCAGCGACTCAGGTATGGGAGTCGCCGATTCAGAGGTGGAGTCGCCAACTCCCTTGTGGTCAGGTCCTCGGTCTACCAAACCCGAGTGCCCTATCTGGAGTCGGCGATTTACCCCTGGAATCGGCGACTTGGTAGTCCCAGTCGCGATTCCCAGGTGTTGCCTTGAGTACTTGACGTAGATACTTGCTCCGCACCGTGGATGCCTTCCGGGGGTCCGGCGTAAAGCGACGGAACCCTAGTCCTTGTTGAGGGACATTGCTGGGAGTGACTGACGTAATCAGGCATGTCTCACCAGTACTCCCCCCTGAAAAGAGCACAAGAAATATGTGTGTGTCGCCAGTATCCCCCCCTAAGCAAGGTGATCCGCATCAAGGCCAAAGCAACAAGATGGAATCGAATCATTGCGGCCACAGCGACACAATGACTCTGTTATCCATGCACTATCAGAATCTAGTTCCAGGCCAACGGAACTACGTGTTTATAGTCCAACTCTGATCTGGAGCGACTTTTGCTGTGACATCATCAAGGCCAAAGCGACAAGATGAAAGGGAATTATTAAGGCCAAAGCGACAAAATAATTCCTGTCCATTAAGGCCAAAGCGACAAAATGGACTGACTCATTATCAGAGCCTGATTCTGGACGAAGCGACAGAATTCGTGGATTCACTATCAGAATCTGATTCTGGCCGAAGCGACAAAATGCGTGGATTCACTATCAGAACTGATGTTTATAGTCCACCCTAATCAAGAGCGACTTTATGTCCGCAACGACGGTTACCCCACCAAGGCCAAAGCGACAAGGTGGGTCGAGATCATTAAGGCCAAAGCGACAAAATGATCTCCAAGTCTATCAAGGCCAAAGCGACAAGATAGAAGAACTATTGAGGCCAAAGCGACAAAATAATTCTTGGTCCATTAAGGCCCAAGCGACAAAATGGAATTCGTCGACTTCTGGCCGAAGCAACAGAAGTGTCGGGGAGAGCTTGTGATACTCCCCCCTTGAGATCATTAAGGCCAAAGCGACAAAATGACCTCTAGTCTGTCAAGGCCAAAGCGACAAGACAGACCGACTCACTATCAGAGTTTGATTCTGGCCGAAGCGACAGAATTTGTTGATTCACTATTAGAATCTGATTCTGGTCAAGGCTACAGATTCACTATCAGAATCTGATCCTGGCCAAGATGGCTGAATCTTACCTGCAAAAAAGGAAACATCCTGCAAAACAACTAGATCAGTCCAAAACGCATATTTTTATTTACTTATTGAACTTACCGTGCGATTTTATCTTTCGTGATTCCCTTCCTTTGCTCAATAAAACCTTGGTAAATCTGGCCGAAGCAACAGATCTTACCGTGCTCAATTTTTTACGACTTCTGGCCGAAGCGACAGAAGTGTCGGGAGAGTTTGTGATACTCTCCCCGAAATTTGACGAATTCTGGCCGAAGCGACAGAAATGTCGGGAGAGTTTGTGATACTCCCCCCGAAATTTGACGACTTCTGACCGAAGTGACAGAAGTGTCGGGAGAGTTTGTGATACTCCCCCCGAAATTTGACGATTTCTGGCCGAAGCGACAGAAGTGTCGGGAGAGCTTGTGATATTCCCCCTCGAAAATCGTGCCGTTGTAACATATAACTTTTGGAATGAGTAGTTTTCCGAAATATTTGATTTTGATTGTCAATGGGCTATCTTTTGTTTTTTCTTTGTTAATCTTTCATATAAATTACCCTTTAAATTGTAACTAAGGCCCGAAACTAGATTCATAAGTCGTAATTTAGCCACTCTGGACGTAAATTAGACTCTGCTAACCCTATTGCTAGCCACTCTGGGCGTAGACTTGGTCGTATGAATCATAGCTCAGCCTACGATTAAATTTGCGGATAATTTATACCTCCAGATTAACGTAGAGTTGTAAAAGATAGCGTGAATGACAAATGCGAAGGATGCAAATATTTCAAACTCGAGGGTTACGTTTGTAATTTCTTATTACAACTTGAGTTCGAACCATGATGCCGGAGAGAGCTTGTGATACTCCCTCTTGAAATGTGACGACTTCTGGTCGAAGCGACAGAAGTGTCGGAGAGAGCTTGTGATACTCCCTCTTGAAATATATTGATATTTTTGGAATATTTTTGGAACTCAATTTAATCAATTATTTTGTTTTCTTAATTAATTGTTTATTTAATTTATTTTTTGAATTGTAACTAAGACCCGAAACTAGATTCACAAGTCGTAATTTAGCCACTCTAGACGTAAATTAGACTCTGCTAACCCTATTGCTAGCCACTCTGGGCGTAGACTTGGTCGTACGAATCGTAGCTCAGTCTACGGCTAAACTCGCGAAATAAATTAAACTTCACAACTAATTAAGACTCGCAAAGCTAATTGACGTAATAAGTTGGAGATACAAAAATTATCGTACAAAAATTAAAACTACACATTAGGGTCTAAGTGTAGAGTCTTAGGTAGTTGATAAGTACATGTGAACCCAACCCCAAAAGGTTCTAAGTACCCACCACACTTACCAGAATCTATTACGTCGATATGGCCTTAATAGATTAAAATATCGTTTTGTCGCTATGGCCTTAACGATTCAACCCCATCTTGTCGCTATGACCTTGATGAGGGTAAAAAGTTACTATGTCGCTTCGGCCAGAGTTCAACTACATATTAGGGAATCTAGTGTCTTAGGATCGAAAATAGTTTTAAGTGCTTACGTCACTTAGTCTAGAAAATTCTAAGTCTTAGCTAAAATTCCCGATAGTTTTTTGTATCTCTGACTTATTACGTCAATTAGTTTTGCGAGTCTTGATTAGTTGTGAAGTTTAATTTATTTCGCGAGTTTAGCCGTAGACTGAGCTACGATTCATACGACCTAGGATACGCCCAGAGTGACTAGCGGTAGGGTTAGCAGAGTCTAATTTACGTCCAGAGCGGCTAAATTACGACTTGTGAATCTAGTTTCGGGTCTTAGTTACAATTCAAAAAATAAATTAAACAAACAATTAATTTAGAAAGCAAAATAGTTGATTAATATTAAGTTCCAAAAGATTACAAAAAAAATATCAAAAATTACAAGCTAAGAAGAAATAAAAAATCTCTAATCTTCTTCGTCGTTCTTTAGCTTGTCGAGGGCATCCTTGTTCTTCTCCTTTTCTTCAGGATGCTCGTCTACCCACGTCATGATATCCGAGATAAAGTCTTCGGGTAGTGATGGAAACACTGAGGTACCAAAGAAGTTAAGTTCTTGGAGTTGATCGGATTGATACTTCTTATCCAACTCCAAGTTCTTAGCCTTCTCCAGAAGTGCGGAGTTCTCCTTCTTCAGCACGGAGTTCTCCTTCTTCGCGCTTTCCAACTCCTCCTTAGAGCGAGTGAGTTGGTCATTCAGCTCATTGAACTTCCTCTCCAGCTCAGAATTAGTGCTCCTCAGATTCGCATTTGTGGCTTCAGATGAAACCACATTTCCAATCTCTATCTCTAGCTGGGCCCGCATGTCTTCTATCTGCTTAGAGGAACCCTTCTGTTCTTTGCGGAGTCCCAGAATCTTCGCAACATAAACATCTATTTCCTTGTTCTGGGACTCAATCGTCTTCTCCTTTTTCGGGATGACGTTGTCTCTAAGATTCTCGAATTTTCTTTGGGCATGGGCCAGCTTGCCCAGCTGTTTCTCGCTACGCTTGTACCTGACGTCCAGTTCATTGTATTGATCTTGAATCCTTTGGATGTCATTTATCGAGTCCATGCCAAAGCAAGCATGGGCCATGTAGCAAGCCTACATAAAAAACAAAACAAATTAGCAAACAAAAAAATATATATATAAGTAAAAAGATGTTTTCGGAAGATAGAAGCGCTTACAGCGTTCAGAGCTGTCATGAGCTCACTCTGAACCCATCTTTCAGATTTCGCCATTAAGATGGACATGGCATCCGACCTGATTTGTGGATCATCCATGAAGTCAGGAAGGAGCATGCCACTCGTATAAGGTGCGAAACCAGCCCGTTCAGGTACGGCTCGAGAGCTTGAGCCTCTCTCAAATGTGCTCCGAACCTGGAAAGCTTTGGCTTTCTTTTTCAGTCTGACCAGCTTCGCCCGTCGATATCGCGCGGCCATGTGAGAGCGGCATCATCAAAATAGAGAAGTGTTCGCTTCTTTCCACTCGCCATCTCTTCATTTGTGGGAGGTTTCTGAACCTCCACAACATCTTCAAATGTAAAGTCCTCACGCTGGCAGAGGACAAAAGGCACGCCACGGGGCAGATTGTGATCTTTCAGGGCCTTGGATATTTTGGTGGTAGCGATCACATCATCCGCCATCAAGCCCAGGTTTGCGCTCAGCTGCGCACAGTTCGGATCAGCCCAAACTTCCCGACTCCCGGGAAGAAATTCACAATTAACAAAGATGAACTCCTTCTTCCACACACCGTGGTTAGTAGGAAGATCATCGACTAGGTTGCGATCGAGGTTTCGTCGCGCCAACCCGAGACGACCCGATCCAACCTTCCCATCCTTACATAACTTATAATAGTTGAGGAAGAGGTGCGGAGTTGGAGTAACATTTAGACTCCAACAGATGTTCAGGAATCCTCTCAACGTCACAAAGAATCCCGCTGGTAATTGTGACAACGAGACTTCAAAAGCAAGCAACAATTCACTCATGAGCTCCGGAATGGGCAGCTCAGGGAAATGCTTGAAGAACATCTTGGGTAGAGCCTGAAACTCCGGTGGTGGAAGGTTCGCAGGCTGGTATTGCGACATCCAAAAGCGGAGATGTCCAGAAATCTTCATTCCCCTCAAAAGATCTCGAGCCTCTTTCACGCTGAGAATGGAGGAGGGATGCACTTCAGATTGACGTGTAAGCGTCGCTACAGTCATAATTTGTTCGAATCGACCCTCGCCCGAGCGGTCGAAAGGGAGCAGTTGCGTCGCGCCATTGATATACGTTTCACAGTGCGCATATCCAGTCGGATTCACGACCCCAGTATAGTTTGGGAGATCAGCATAGGGATCTCGACCTAAATCCATCTCAACTGGAGATGAAGGAGTTATTTCTCTTTCACGACGACCCGCATCTGGAGAAGGGCCGGGAATTCCACGATCAACGACGAGTTCCTCGTCGAAGTTTACATTTTGAGGATTCTCGGCCTCCTCTTGGCCAGGCACATGGATTTTTCCTTTACCATGGCTTCGTCGTCTCTTCTTCTTTTTTGAATCATCGTCTTGAGATGGTCGCTTATTAGGGTTCATCCCAGACACGATAACACCCTCGGAATTCATCATCATTGGCTCAGTATTTG
The DNA here is from genome assembly GCA_001185155.1 of Zostera marina. NCBI lineage: Eukaryota > Viridiplantae > Streptophyta > Magnoliopsida > Alismatales > Zosteraceae > Zostera > Zostera marina. The sequence goes on from LFYR01001221.1 coordinate 111,375, forward strand.
TAGCTGAATTGTCCACTGTTTGAATGGAAATCGCCGACTCATCTACCGGAGTCGTCGATTCAACTGGCCTAGTCGCTGACTCATAACGGATATTTGAAGTCTCAGAGTCGGGTGCCAACTTTTCCCTCCTCTTGAAGGAGGTCTTCTTCTTTGAAACCCTGGAAATCGATGACCCCGAAGAGGGAATCGTTGACTCACCAGGGATTTCTCCCTGCTCAACTTCCGGCATGATCTCCGGAACCTTGTCCGGAATCGTCGACCCCGCAGAGGGAATCGTTGACCCAGCTAGAGGCTCCAGCAGCTCGTGCAGAGAAGCACTCAAATGGTCGTCAGAGGATGGAAAAACCGGAATCGACGATTCAACGTCTCTGGGAGTAGACGGAATCGGCAACTCGACGGCGTTCAACAGCTCGACGAGTGTGTATTAGGACATCTCCGCTGCCATAGCGGTAGTCTCAGCATCAGCAAGGCTAGGATTTGGACTTGCCATCTCACGGAGTCGTCGATTCGAGTTGAATAGAACTAGGGAATCGGCGACAGAGAATTCTAGGGTTTGAGTAGGCGATTGGATTTGGGGAAAAGTGGAGTGAGAAGTGTGAAGCGCTTGCCCCTATTTATAGCCTCTGGGAAAATTGCAAAAACCCCCTAGAAAATCTACAAATTGCAAGGGAAAGAATCGGACATCGATCTCCAAATCCTTGAAATCACGCCTGAGTCGACGATTCCCATGCTGAATCGTCGATTCCGGCAACCATTTTGCAAAATTTGAGAGATATGTTTCCTTAATTGGAAAATTTGCAAAAATTCTCCTAATATCTCCAAGGATCTTCTGAGAGATCCTACGTTTCACAATCAGGAGACGACGATTCCCAGAGGGAGTCGCCGACTTAAGGGGAAAATTTTCAAAACAACCCTCACAGTTACCTAAAACTTAGGAATCGACGATTGGGGCAACCAGTCGCCGACTCAGGATAAACAACAATACATTTTCAGGAGGGAGTATCACAAGCTCTCTCCGATACTTCTGTCGCTGGTCACATCTCAGGGGAGAGTATCATAAGCTCTCTCCGACACTTCTGTCGCTTCGGTCAGAAGTCGTCACATCTCAGGGGGGAGTATCACAAGCTCTCTCCGACGTCAGGGTTCAAAATTACAAATGTAACCCTCGAGTTTCGAATAATTTTTGCTTCGTCGCTTGCTCTATCTTTTATAACTCTACGTTAATCTGAAGGTATAAATTATCCGAAAATTTAACCGTAGGCTGAGCTATGATTCGTACGACCAAGTCTACGCCCAGAGTGGCTAGCAATAGGGTTAGCAGAGTCTAATTTACGTCCAGAATGGCTAAATTACGACTTATGAATCTAGTTTCGGGCCTTAGTTACAATTTAAGGGGTAATTTATATGAAAGATTAGCAAAGAAAAAATAAAAGATAGCTCATCGACAATCAAGTATTTCGAAAACCACTCATTCCGAAAGTTATGTGTCGCAATTACACAATTTTCGAGGGGGAGTATCACAAGCTCTCCCGACACTTCTATCGCTTCGGCCAGAAGTCCTCAAAATTCGAATTGAGGAAAAGTGGTGTGTGAAGCGCTCACCACTATTTATAGCCCTTGGGGAAATTACAAAAAACCCCTAGAAATTTGCAAAAATTCTCCAAATATCTCTGGTGAGACATGCCTGATTATGTCAGTCACTCCCAGCAACGCCTTTCAACAAGGACTAGGGTTCCGTCGCTTTATGCCGGACCCCCGGAGAGTTCCACAAATGCGGAGGAAGTGTCTACATCAAGTACTCAAGGCAACACCTGGAAATCGCCGACTGGGACTACTAAGTCGCCGACTCCAGGGGTGAATCGCCGACTCCACCGACTCCACCTAGTAAGTCTCCGATTGCGGGTTATTCTGCTAGCTAAGAGTGTTGTCCACGGCCAGACTCGAAAGAAAAGCTACCTAAAGCAGTCCCCGATTCCACCATCGTGTGTCGCCGATTCCACCTTGTGAATCGCCGACTCCACCTTGTGAATCGTCGACTCCACTTGGTTTTTTCTCTCGAGCCTCGATTCAGCTCGAAAGTCAAAAAACCTAAGGCCAGTCGCCGGCTCCACTTGGTTTCTTTCGAGTTAGCTCGATCAATACCTGCGCTCCGGTTGGAATTCGCTTTTGTCATCTATGGCATATGAAAGACAAAAGAACGATTACTATCTGAGGAACAAAAGTAAATCCTCAGTGGCACTCGATGGGGCACACACTGAGCATCCTCAGCCAAACATACAAGTTGAGAGGTTTGAGGATGCTCAAACTGATCTGCCCCCTCGGACATCCATCTCTCCTGCTCTAGAAGCGAGGTTGATTAACTTCATGGATAACATGGAAAGAAGAGTTAGCAACCTCGAGAAAGCGAGGAGTCAGAGAACTATCGCCCGCGAGAGAGCGGGTGAATCGGCTTCTCACAATTCTCCGACTGCGGAGAAAAAGAAAGGTCTAGAACCAGAAAAATCAAGAACTGGACCCAGTAAGAGTCGCACTGAGAGGACTCTTACAACACGATTCATAGAGGACCTCCGTCGGAAGCTGGCTGACAATCTAGTCATCAGCAGTCTGATCGAGTTCCTAAAAGTCAAAAGCGCTCCTTTCCAAGAGGACCTTTTGAAGGTGGCCTTTCCACCAACCTGGCGGGTGCCCAGAATAGAGTCGTACGATGGTTCGGGTGATCCAAAAGATCACGTCAACCTCTACCTCAATGTTCTGGAGCCGCAAACCACTGACAACGCACTGCTGTGTCGAGTATTCCCCGGTACTCTTAAGGGCAATGCCTATCGGTGGTTTTCCAGTCTGCCAGCTGGATCAGTTTTCAGCTTTGCAGACCTCGCATCCAAATTCATCGCCCAACATGTGGGGAGGATTAGGATCAAACACAGTGCCAATGCACTGCTGGCACTGCGACAGGACAAACTGTCTCTGAGGGATTACACGATTAAGTTCACTTCAATGATGACAGAAGTGAGCGACTTAATCCCAAGTCTGGCCATTGCGGGGTACACAAATGGGCTAGTCCCTACTCCCCTCTGGCCCTGAATCTTACGCTCCATAAAGTGGAGACCTTACCCGACCTCTTCCAACGAGCTCAATCATTCATTGAGGTGGAAGAGCAGAATGAAAACAAGCTAGTGGAACTTGAGAACACTAGCTTCAAAAAACAAAAATTCGAGAAGAAGAGCTACAATGACTCCTCGAACAGATACACTAGCGATGCGGCTGATTCCTTCAGAAAGGAATGGAAGCCTAAACGCGATAACAAGGTGTATCAAACATCCACCAAACAGTCGCCAAGGGGTCCACCTCAACCATGGAAGGATCGGACCCCACTAACATCAGCAAAGGCGAGCTGTTTGAGAAACTGAAGAACAGAGCGGATCTGCCCGTTCCTCGCTCTATGGACTCTGCAACCAAGGATAGCCGTCAAAAAGGTGGAAGATTCTGTAAATTCCACCAGGACCACGGCCATCTGACAGACTATTGCAGGGAGTTCTCGCTTTATGTCGAGCAATTAATCTCGAACGGCGAACTTGACAACCTGGTCAGAGGATCCCGAGGTCGAAATGATTGCAAGTCTGACACGAAAAGGAAGCACCCACGTTCTCCTTCACCAGACAGCGACAATAGCGAGGACCACCCACGGAAAACCATCCATATGCTATTTGGTGGTAGACCCACAGGAAGGCTAGCATAACTAAGAGGAGTAGAAATAAGCTGACACCCAAAGGTCCTTGCATCTGGCACACGGACAATATACAGCAACATTGCGCTTAGTATTGAGCACGTTAGAGCCTCTTAGTCTATATGTTAGTTTAAATTGCAAAATAGAAAAATTAGATTTTACTGTTGTAATTTACATTCTCAATAAAATTTAGATTTATCATCTACCTACGACTCTAGCTAGCACCCCACACTATGAATCTATTTTGTCGCTATTGCCTTAATAGATTAAAATCGTTTTGATACATTACGATTCAACCCAATCTTGTCGCTTCAGCCTAGATATGGGTCCAAAAAGTTGCTCTGTCGTTACGGCCAGAGTTCAACCACGCATTAGGGTCTAAAGGTAGAGTCCTAGGTAGTTGATAGGTACAAGTGAACCCAACCACAAGAGGTTCTAAGTACCCACCACACATACCAGAATCTATTATATCGCTACGGCCTTAATAGATAGTAATCATTTTGTCACTATAGCCTTAACGATTCAACCCCATCTCGTCGTTACGACCTTGGTGCGGGTCAAAAGTTGCTCCGTCGCTTCGGCCGGAGTTGAACTACATAGTAAGAAATCTAGAGTACAATTCTAGAGTCTTAAGGTTTAGAAAAAATCATATCGACATTGCAATATTTTTTTTCGATATTTTTGTTATCTTTTGTTATCTTCTTCGATATTTTTGTTTTCAACTTATTAGTTTAATCGATATTGCGAGTTTTTATTAGTTGTGAAGTTTAATTTATTTTCGCGAATTTAACCGTAGACTGAGCTACGATTCGTACGACCAAGTCTACGCCCAGAGTGGCTAGCGATAGGGTTTAATTTACGTCCAGAGCAGCTAAATTACGACTCACGAATCTAGTTTCGGGTCTTAGTTACAATTCAAAGAAGTAAAGTAAATAAACAATTAATGGAAAGAAAGCAAAAATGATTCATTAAGTTCAAAAAGATTACAAAAAATGATAAAAGATTACAAAATATATTTAAAGGACTAGAAGGTTTCTATTCTTGAGCAGCCTCGTCCTTCATCTTATCCAGCGCATCTTTGTTCTTCTCAAGTTCTTCAGGATGCTGCTCTACCCATGTCATTATATCCGTAATGTAGTCAGGGGGTAGAGCGGGAAATACGGAAGGACCAAAGAAGATGAGCTCTTGAAGTTGGTCGGATTGGTATCGCACGTCCAACTCCAATCCTTCAGCTTTCCCGGAGAGTGCAGATTTGTCTTTCGTAAGCGCCAAGATCTCCTCTTCCGCGCTAGCTAGCTCACTTTTCAGCCCAGTGGTTTCTTCTTGGTATTGGGCAACTTGTTTTCTCAAATCAGCTATAGTACATGCCCAATCTCACCATCTAGCTAACTTTTCAAACCCTCAACTTCTTTAGTATGGTCAGCAGAGGTGGCTTTCAGCTCTTTGCGAAATCCCAATATCTTCGCGACATATTCATCAATCTCTTTCTGCTTGGACTCGATCGTCTTGTCCTTCTTTGGCAGAATATTGTCGCGCATGTTCTCCATCTGGGACTTCACGTTCTTTAGCTTGGCAAGGGCTTTCTCGCTCTCCTTGAACTTCGTGTCAAGCAGATTGTATTTTTCTTGAATCTTCTCAGTGTCGTGGATGGTATCGACACTGTAGCACGCATGTGCCATGTAGCAAGCGGCAGTCATGTGTTTAAGTAACTCGTTCCGACACCACTGCCCGGACAGGCCCATCAGGATCGAGTGACATCGCTTCCTTCCTAGTTTCAGGATCAGCATTGAAATCAGGAAGCGGCACACCAGAAGTGTAAGGCTTGTAACCAGCAGGGGTGGGGGCGCAGATCGAGAACTTGATCCTTTCTCGAATGTCAGTCAAGGCTCAGCACCTTTGCTCTTCTTTAATCGAATGAGCTTCGCCTCTCGGAACCGCTTGCACATATAGAGAGGAGCGGCGTTGAAGTATAAAAGCGATCGCTTTTTTCCTCTCTCCAGCTCCTTCTCCGTTGGTGGCTTTTGAGCTTCAGCCACATCCTCGAAAGTAAAGTCTTCCCTTTGGCAAAGGACAAAGGGAACACCGCGCGGCACAGAATATTCATCCAGGGTCCGCGCAATCTGATCCGAGGCTTCGAAGTATCTCGTAGTCAACCCAATCGAAGCACTCGTGTGCACTCGTTGGGGATCATTCCACTCTTCCCGACTCCCGGGAAGAAACTCAGAAGTGATGAAGAAGAACTCCTTCTTCCAGTTACATTCAAAATTTGTCGGCAGATCGTCGACGACATTCTTATCGAAATGCCGTCGCGTAAATCCGACGCGACCAGCTCCAGACTTTTCCTTCACAAGCTTGTAGAAATGAAGAAACAAGCTTGCGATCGCAGTAATCCTCAGGCCCCAACAAACATTCAAAAAACCCCGTAGGGTCACGAAGAATCCCGCCGGGAGCTGCGACAGGGACACTTCAAAAGTGAGCAATACTTCACTGATTATCTCAGGAATTGGTAATTCCGAGAAATGCTTGAAGTATATCCTTGGGATAGCCTGGAATCCCGGAGGTGGGAGACTCGCAGGATGGTAGCGCGATATCCAGAATCGCAAGTGCCCAGAAATTTGCACCCCCGATAACAAGCTTCGAGCATCGCTCGCGTTGAGGTTGGAGGGGGGGTGCAGTCCATCAGAACCATCCAAGGTTGCAGAAGTCATTACTTGTTCGAATTCGCGTCCCCGAAGCGGCCTATTGGGAGCAACCTTGGTTCGCCATTCAAGGCGATCTCGTAGTGAGCGAACCCATATGCGTTTGGAGCTCCAACATATGTGTCAAAATCGAGGTCCGGATCTCGATTGCTATCCAAATCGACGGGAGGTGGCGGAGTTCTTTCAGAGCGTCGGCTCACTCTACGACGTGGGTTGGGAGCACCACGGTCTACACGCAAAGTCTCATCAAAATTCACATTAAGAGGCGGGGGGACCCCCTCATCTTATTCAGACACGAAGACTTTGCCCTTGCCGTGGCTACGTCGTCGTGGGTTGGGAGCACCACGGTCAACGCGCAAAGTCTCTTCGAAATTTACGTCTAGAGGCGGGGGGACCCCCTCGTCCTGTTCAGGCACGAAGACTTTGCCCTTGCCGTGGCCACGTCGTCGTTTATGCTTCTTAGAACTATCACCCACAGATGGCCCCTGGTTCGGGTTAAGTCCCGACACAATAAGACCTTCCGCACTCACAACCAACGGAGCGGTGTGGTGCACAGAAAAGTCATCAATCTGCATAGGAGTCGGCGACTTAGACCCCTGAATCGTCGATCCAATAAGAAGGATCGTCGAGTCACGGCCAGCAGTTGCCGACCCAGTGGCACTCGAGCCATGCCCTCTCCGCTTTAAAGATTTTCCCTTTACGGGCCCAGTCTGTGTCGCCGACTCCACGATGGGAGTCGCCGACACAGAGGTCCCGGGAATCTCTCCCAGCTCAAGAGGTCCCTCTGGCATGACTACAAGAGCCCTACTCAGTATCGCCGACTCCTCAAGGGGAATCGCCGACACCGGCGAGGCGTCAATAAGTTTGTACATAGAGACACTCAAGTTCCTACCATGAGGTGGAATGACCGGAGTTGCCAACTCAACCCCTCTGTCAGGAGAGGGAATCGGTGACTCGACGGTGTTCAGCACCTCGTCGAGACCCTCAGCGGTCATTTCTGCGATGAAGGCTGACGTTTCATCTTCATTCAAGAAGTGGGAATCGGGGGAAGACATGGTACGGGAATCGTTGATTCAAAGAAGTATAACTTGTGAATCGGCGACAAAAAGATCTAGGGTTTTAGGTGATTGAGAAGGGGAAGAGTGTTGTGAGATTTTGGGGAGAACTCTCCACTATTTATAGCCCTTGGGAAAATTGCAAAAAAACCCTAGAAAATCCGAAAATTACAAAATTTGAGATCGGAAGTTGATCTCCATATCCCCGGTATCACGCCATTGTCGCCGACTCCACAAGGGAGTCGCCGACTCCAAACATAATCTCGCAGAACTGTGAGATTCATTTCCTTATTTGGAGATTTTGCATATATTCCCCGTATATTCTCCAAATATCTCAAGGATCTCCTAAAAAGATCCGACGGTTACACTAGGAGTCGCCGACTCACAGAGGTAAAAAATAAAATGGCCCCTGCAGTTACCCAGACCATAGGTGTCGCCGATTGGTGGCCTCCAGTCGCCGACTCCGGGTAAAATAACAGCAAAACTGCCCTAAGTGCATGTTTTCGAGGGGGAGCATCATAAGCTTTCCCGACACTTCTGTCGCTTCGGCCAGAAGTCGTCAAAATTCAAGGGGGGAGTGTACAAGCTCTCCCAACACTTCTGTCGCTTTGGCCAGAAGTCGTCAAATTTCAGGAGGGAGTATCACAATCTCTCTCCATGGTCAGGGTTCCAAATTACAAGGTAACCCTCGAGTGTCGAATATTTTTTTTCGATTCGTCGTTTGCTCTATCTCTTGTAACTCTACGTTAATCTGGAGGTATAAATTATCCGTAAATTTAACCGTAGGCTGAGCTATGATTCGTACGACCAAGACTATGCCCAGAGTGGCTAGCGATAGGGTTAGCATAGTCTAATTTACGTCCAGAGTGGCTAAATTACGACTTGTGAATCTAGTTTCGGGCCTTAGTTACAATTTAAAGGGTAATTTATATGAAAGATTAGCAAAGGAAAAACAATAGATAGCTCATCGGCAATCAAGTACTTCGAAAAACACTCATCCCAAAAATTTGTGTGTCGCAAAGGCACGTTCTTCGAGGGGGAGTATCACAAGCTCTCCCGACACTTCTGTCGCTTCGGCCAGAAGTCGTCACATTTCGAGAGGGAGTATCACAAACTCTCCCGACACTTCTGTCAATTTGGATAGAAGTCGTCACATTTCGAGGGGGAGTATCACAAACTCTCCCGACACTTCTGTCAACTTGGATAGAAGTCGTCACATTTCAATAGAGAGTCTCACAAGTACTCCCGACGCTTCTGTTGCTTCGGCCAGAAGTCGTCACATTTTGGGGGAGCATCACAAGCTCTCCCGATACTTCTGTCGCTTCGGCCAGAAGTCGTCAAATTTCGGGGGGAGTATCACAAACTCTCCCGACACTTCTGTCGTTCCGGCCAGAAGTCGTCAAAAATTGAGCACGGTAAGATCTGTCATTTCAGTCAGATTTACCAAGGATCAATTTGAGCAAAGGAGAGGCATCAGGGAAGGTAAAATCGCACGGTAAGTTCAATAAGTCAAATATGCGTTTTTGGACTGATCTAGTTGTTTTGCAGGATGTTTTCTTTTTTGCAGGAAGGGTTCTAATAGTGAACCAGGTTCTAATAGTGAACCAGACTCTGATAGTGAGTCAGATTCTAATACTGAGTCGGTCTGTCTCGTCGCTTCGGCCTCGATAAACCAGAGGTCATTTTGACGCTTCGGCCTTAATGATCTCAAGGGGGGAGCATCACAAGCTCTTCCTGACACTCCTCTCGCTTCGAACAAAAGTCGTCAAAATCCAAGGGGAGTATCACAAGTTCTCCCGGCACTTCAGTCGCTCCGGCCAGAAGCTGTCACATTTTTTAGCATGATAGATCTGTCACTTCGGCCAGATCAATCAAGGAGTTATTGAGCATAAGGAGGAGGAGCATAAGAGGCAGCTCCACATGGCAAGGTTAGTAAATCAATAAATATATCCTTTCGACTGATATAGTTGTTTTGCAGGTTGTTTTTTGTTTTGCAGACATGATTCTGTCGTTTCGGCCAGAATCAGACCAAAAATTATGTTGTCGCTTTGGCTTCAATAGTTTTTCAAACATTTGGAGATCATTTTGT
>LFYR01001223.1:0-31885 GCA_001185155.1 Zostera marina
AATCGTAGCTCAGCCTACGGTTAAATTTGCGGATAATTTATACCTCCAGATTAATGTAGAGTTGTAAAAGATAGCGCGAATGAAAAAACCGAAGGATGCAAAAAAAAAAAATTTTAACTCGAGGGTTACGTTTGTAATTTACAATTACAACTGAAGTTTGAACCCTGATGTTGGAGAGAGCTTGTGATACTCTCTCTTGAAACGTGACGACTTCTGACCGAATCGACAGAAGTGTCGGAGAGAGCTTGTGATACTCCCTCCTGGAAATGTGATGGTGTTTTACCCTGAGTCGGGGATTGGGTGTCCCAATCGTCGACTCCTTAAGTTTTGGGTAACTGTGAGGATTTTGACGACTTCTGGCCGAAGTGACAGAAGTGTCGGGAGAGCTCGTGATATTCCCCCACTTGTAATGTTTTGATATTTTTGTAATTTTTTGGAACTCAATCAATTATTTTGCTTTCTTAACTAATTGTTTATTTAATTTATTTTTTGAATTGTAACTAAGACCCGAAACTAGATTCACAAGTCGTAATTTAACCACTCTGGACGTAAATTAGACTCTGCTAACCCTATTGCTAGCCACTCTGGGCGTAGACTTGGTCGTACGAATCATAGCACAGTCTACGGCTAAACTCGCGAAATAAATTAAACTTCACAACTAACCAAGACTCGCAAAACTAAGTGACGTAATGAGTTGGAGATACAAAAATGATCGGGAATAGGACTTAGGATTTTTTGAGAACCTAAGACTCTAGATTTCATTCCCTAATGTATAGTTGAACTCTGGCCGAAGCGACAGAGTAACTTTTTACCCTTATCAAGGCCATAGCGACAAGATGGGGTTGAATCGTATGTGTTGTGGGTACTTAGAACCTCTTAGGTTTGTTTGTACTTAGGACATGATTTGTGACCATCACTTAGACTCGTGGGTCGTAAGCTAGGTTTGAGCGATGAGTATCATCCAGCCAAAGTGACGGGTGATATATGAGATTGAAGAGACGGACGTCATCCAGCCGAAGCGATGGATGATTGATCCGTCTGAAGCGACGGGTGATTATTCATGATACTGCATATATCTCTATGGATTAAAGAGAGATTTATTTAGAATAATATCGCTATTGAGAATACATAAGAATAGTATGAGCGACAAACAAAAGAATTAACGTGTTTTTTGGTCGCTGGTTTCCACTGACAGAAGCATAGCCTGCATGGTTACTCTGGCCAATCCTATCTCTTAACAGGTGATAGTTCCTCACTACTAATGTGATGTACTTGATTACCAGTGTGAACTATGGCTCTGATTGCCATCACTGTCATAGGATCGAGAGCGTGGGCTATGATCATAACTGTTACTGGGCCGAGAGTGTGAGCTATGACTTTCTTGGCCATAACTGTTACCCGACTGAGAGTATGAGTTATGACTTTGGTGGTCACAACTGCTGATGAGAAGCTCCTCTCTGTATCGAGGAGGACTAGTCGAGGTTTCAGACTGGGAACTTGTATCCTCGTATGTATCTTTTTTAGCATAGCGAGGTTTTTTCCGACTGGGCGGCTCGACGCCGTCCAGCTTATTATTGTTCTCCTCTTCTATCTCAATGAATGATTGAGCTCGTTGGAAGAGGTCGGGGAGGGTCTCCACTTTATGGAGCGTAAGGTTCTGGGCCAAAGGGGAGTAGGGCATTAGTCCATTCATGTACCCCGCTATGGCCAAACTCGGGATTAGGTCGTTCACTTCTGTCATCATCGAAGTGAACTTAATCGTGTAATCCCTCAGAGACAGTTTGTTCTGTCGTAATGCGAGTAGTGCATTGGCACTGTGTTTTATTCTGATCATCTCCACATGTTGGGCGATGAACTTCGAAGAGAGGTCCGCGAAGCTGGAGACCGAGCCAGCTGGCAGACCAGAGAACCACCGATAAGCGTTGCCTTTGAGAGTGTCGGGGAATGCCCGACACAACAGTCCGCTATCGGTGGTCTGCGGTTCCAAGATACTAAAGTAAAGGTTGATGTGATCTTTTGGATCACTCGAACCGTCATACGCTTCTATCTTGGGTACCCGCCAGGTTGGTGGAAAAGATTCTTTCAAAAGGTCCTTGTGAAAAGAAGCGCTTTTGATTATCAATAACTCGATCGGACTGCTGGCGACCGGATTGTCGGCCAGCTTCCGACGAAGATCTTCCACGAACTTTATTGTAAGAGTCTTGTGAGTGCGACTCTTGCTAGGTCCAACTTTTTCCTTAGGAGGTGCTGGAGATTTCCTCTTTTTCTCCGTATATGGAGGATAGTAAGACCCAGATTCACCTGCTCCTTCGCGGATGATGGTCTTGTTGCCCCTTGCTTTCTCGAGGTTGCCAACTCTTTTTTCTATGGAATCCATAAAGTTAATCAACTTCTCTTCTAGCGTAGGAGTTAGGTTCACTCCCCCATTTGATGGGAGTGATGAGGGCACCTTTTGTGCTGATAGTGGTATATTGGAGGTTGGTATAGTACTAGAACCAACCCTCCTACCAGAAGCTCCTACCTCAGTAGTAATTGCGAGAGCTTTCTTTTTATGATCCTTAGTAAAAGGAGCCATAAATGGGATGGTTGCTTCTATCGGGTCGAAGCAACAAACTACGAGTGGGAGTTCTTCCGAAGTGTCGGAAGCTATGGGTAGGTACCTGCCCCCCCGGGTGTCACAAAACAGAAAAAATTTCGTATAATATTTCTTTGTAGTTTTGTGACCCCCTTGAGCAGTACTACTAGTCCCAAAAGTTTGAAATTAGCAAAAAATATCGAAATTTTTTTTGCAATTTATCTGCAGAAAATCGTGCTGCCAGAGGTGGTTTTCGGGATGCCTATTTAGACCTATCCCAGAAAAGATTCCTTGCACTGTTGGGAAATTCTGCCTTTTTGTACTCGTAGTGGAATCTTTTTTCACGTGAAGTGTGGTCGTAGAATCCCAAAATCAGATCTGGGTATTCCGGAGGTGGACCGACAAAATCACTGGAAGTGAAAAAAGGTAAAAAGCCCCATACTCTTTTTTTTATACCAAAACGACGATGTGAATCCAGCCAAAGCGATGGATTTTCGTTTCAGTAAAAGAGCTGGGCTATGTGTGATCTTATTCAACCGAAGCGATGAATGAAGACGATAACCGAATGACCGAATCGACAATTCAACTGTGGGAATCGCCTACTCGGTGTGGGAGTCGGCGATTCAATTGTGGAAATCGCCTACTCAGTGTGGTCTTATTCAGCTGAAGCGATGAATGAAGACGATAACCGAATCGACAATTCAAGTGTGGGAATCACCTACTCAGTGTGGGAGTCGGCGACTCAATTGTGGGAATCGCCTACTCAGTGTGGAACCATGGATTCAAGTGGGAATCGACGATTCAGATGGGGATAGGTGATTTTCTATGAAAAATCCAACCTATATGGAAGTGAAAGTGCCAGAGCAAAAGGCATTGACAACACTTGCTCAAAAAGCTAAAGGAATCGGCGACTCCCAATGTGGAGTCGGCGATTCAACTTATGGCCTTTTTGAACCAAGCCGTGGACAACACTCTTAGCTAGCAGAATAACCCGCAATCGACGACTAACTAGGTGGAGTCGGCGATTGCCTGTGTGTATCGGAGATTCCTTAACACAAAGTTAGCGACTCACACTAAGAGAATCGAGCTGAACTTTGCGAAGAAAAATTCGCGATTACGATGGGATATCGTGGTTCGATAGTCCCACAGACGGTGCCAGCTGATGAAGCACGAAATCTGCTACCAGTAGACTCGCAGGGTTGCGAGGAGGGTCGGAGGCTTTGGAGTCCACGACGCACGCTCTACGTCAATGTACCTGCAGAAGGGGAGGGGAATCGGCGACTCTCTTGGGAGTAGGCGATTCAGGTTCCTTGTATTGCTCTGGTTGGTGTGTGTCAAGTGGGAATGACCTGGGAGTAGAGGACCCCTTTAATAGGGTCTTGGGGATGTTTCCCCATTCATTAGTGTGGGGCCCACCCCATTATGGTGCCCTATTGAAGGGTGTCATAATGACGTGGGCCCTCCCAAGTAACGGTTAGGAATCGGCGACTCAAGTATGGGAGTCGCCGATTCAGAGGTGGAGTCGCCGACTCCCCATGAGCCAGGTTGGCAGTCTACCAGAACTGACCACGAGGCCTAGAATCGGCGATTCACCCCTGGAGTCGGCGACTTGGTAGTCCCAGTCGGCGATTCCCAGGTGTTTCCTTGAGTACTTGACGTAGACACTTCCTCCGCATTTGAGGAACTCTCCGGTGGTCCGGCATAAAGCGACGGAACCCTAGTCCTTGTTGAAGGGCGTTGCTGGAAGTGACTGACGTGATCAGACATGTCTCACCAGTACCCATAGACGGCGCACCTGCAGGGCCAAACAGACCTATGACCGACAGGGACCGAGTCGAAGCAGCCCCCGAACCTGACGCAAACGGAGACCTAGCGGCCAGACTTTGGCGGCCCCGACAGGAAGTACTGCAAGTCAGTAGCAGTGAGAGACGAGGACCCACGTGAACCGCGACGACCGCGTGAGCGCCGGCGGTGACCCCCACCACGCAAGGAGAAGCAGAAGCTAGAAGCAGCGGCAGCGGCAGTAGAGGAAGTCGGGGTCCCTGAAGGAGGAGCGTCGGCCTGGCGAAGTTGCGCGAGGCGGCGATGGATGTCGATCAGGACTGAGTTAAGTCATTGGCTTTCCGATACGGCAACAGAATGGAAAGAACCAGCAGGCATCAGCAAGCACTCAGTCCAAGAAGAGTGCTGGAGCTTCACTTCACGACCAAACTCTTCCAGCAGATCTTGAACGGCCATCGGTCTTGTTTTCTTTTTCTGGTCATCAAAAGAAGAGGGGGAATATTTATAGACACGTGAAGAAGGGAGGGCGTGGCTCACGAGACGCCACAAAGGAAGGTAGGTGGGCGGCTCTTTAGGCCCCCCCGGCCCGGGAGGGGGAGTACTGTTAGTACCAGGGCCCATCAAGTCGGACCCTGGACCAAGTAGGCCTACTAGGCCCGTTAGGCCCTAGGGCAGGAGTTATAAATACCTTCCATAGTGCAGTAGGGAGGGGGATCGGTTACCTGAGAATCGGAATACTTGAGAGTTGTGTGTGTGAGCACCCTAGCGCGAGCCCATACACCATCAATTGGGGAAGGTTCTTCCAAGGTATGGGCTTTGTTTTTGTTTTACCTCCACCTGGGTTTTTTGTTAGTGTTAGAAGACAATTTTTTTAATATGAAATCCACATTCAAGAAACTAAAATAAATTTTTTTTAGGGTCTTTTAAAATAATCTCTTATTTGTTATTTCAGCAATGAAGATCCGAAGTTTAAACTTTAAAATATATTCTGTTTCCACCAAACACTATTTTGCATTGGGAGCTCTTGTTTCAGAAGAGTTGTCTTACAAGCTGAAGGGTAACTCTTCAGTTCCTTTCATCTTTCAACTTCAATTTTAACTAAACTTACTAAGCACATTTTCAGAGATTCCTGATGTTTGTTGGGTTCTTCTTGATTCCTACCTGGATGTGAAAAACAATGATTACGGTGGTGAGTACTGTATTTTTTGTTATTTTGTAAGAATACAAGATTACAGTCTTTATGTTTTTATTAACACCAATGCAATGATTCCTTCCTGGATGGCTGAATGTCCATATGAAACTAAAGCAACCATCATTTTTAGATTTTGAGAATATTTTATTGTCAATTTTTTCTTGTTTTGAGATTAGTTTCCTGATAATTTTTTGTAATGTATTTTTGTATTGATGTTATTGCACTTGAATTTTGATATTCTCGCCCTGTTCTGCCGACGGGAAGAGCCTTCATACTTACTAGGAATGGTGTTATGAGGAGATTTTCCACGAATCGAATGGCATCGTTTCTTAACAATCCCTCGCCGAACTGGAGTAACAGGCCACCGAAAGAGACGATCTTGCTCGATGGATGCGATTTTGATGTCAATGAATGATGCGACGACCGAAACCCTATTTTTGGTCGTGAGGTTCCATTGGAGGGGGAGTTAACCGTAGAGGAACGTAACCTATTTTCCGTTGCTTACAAGAACATGGTTGGATCTCGGTACGCGGCTTGGAGGATCGTGTCTTCGATCGAGCAGAAGGAGGAGAGCAGGAAGAATGATGATCACGTCGCTATCGTCAAGAAGTATCGTGCCAACAAGTACCTTGCGGATTTTAAGGTAGGGATGAGAGGGCTTTAGCCGCGGACGAGACCATGAAAGCTTATAAGGCTGCTCAGGTGATATTTCTTTTTCTTTCTAATTTGGTTGATTTTTTTTGCTTCTGTTTTGTTTTTTAGATATATTCGAATTGATGATCTTGTTTGTGGGTGTCAAATCAGTGTTCTCTTTTTCTTGATTTTGAGTTTTTGGTTGCCTTTGGCTTGTGTACAGTGTTCGATCTGTTGATCAGAATTAGATAAATTGCTCATGAGTTATATTGTAAATGCTTTATTTTTTGCTTTTCATTTTTTGTGCAGCGGTCATGTTTAGATGATGTTAATTACCAAAATTAACTATTCTCAAGTTTATATATACCAGAGTTAATTGAACTCATGCAACTCATAAGTGACTTACATTTTTTCCAAGGTGGCCATCCAAAGAAAAGAAGTGAGTAACTGAACTAAATCTGATGATTATGCTTTTGGGTTGTAACTTAAATAAATGTTGTTTTTGTTTTGTTTTTCGTTATGTTTAATTATTTATGCAGGGTGGATTTATCCATCCGAATTTATTCAAAATTCTAAAACACGAAAAGGATGTGCACTTCTCATTTGGAAGTGTTCGCGGTATGCATTCTTCAAAATTCTGTTTGAACATCGTCGGCGACACGCCATCTTCAAATCGTCTTTTGGATGCAATAGCAAGTCATTGTGTCCCATATGAAGATGTTCTTGATGAGATTGAGCTCCCATATGAAGATGTTCTTGATTACTTAGAATTTTGTGTGTTCGTCTGCACATCCGATTCTCTCAAAAAGGGTTTCTTTATCCATTTGGTTGTTCCCACTCGATTTTTGGTTTAATCTTAAATCCGTGTAAAAAAATTAATTTTTTCGAAAATAACCCTCTTACTTTAATCAAATTACACCTATAAAATTTTAATATAAATCAATAAATTTTTTTTCAAAAGTTTTCAAAAAAACGACTGATTTGATGTGTCAAAAAACCGACTTTAATTTCATTTTTTTTGAATTAAATCAAAAGTAATTCCTACACTCTATTAAAACACCTATAAAATTAAACAAATACCTAAAACACCTATAAAATTGCAAACCCTATAATTGTAACAAGATGTGAGGTCGAGATTGGCCGACCGAGATAATAACTTGCCACCGTGGCACTTGATTCGTTTTGTATATATATATATTGGGTTAGGATTTATGAATATGATAATATTTTTTATATAAATTAAGATTTTCCAAAAATTATTTTGATATATTGTATAATTACGTAGATGTAGATAGTTATGTTTTATTTTATGGTTGGATTTAAATCAAATATACCTAAATTTTTAATAGTTAAATTAACCAATACATTTTTAGACTTGTGCCATTTGAAAAACTTAAATCTTTTTGTCTATTAATTAAACCAATTAGAAAAAAAATCAAATTAAAATAAATTTTTTATCCAAGTGTAAGGCAAATTCTATTAATATTTAATTTAATTATCAAAAAATAATTAAATAATATCATAATTACTTTTTTCTTTAAGCGGCCAACTTATGCCTTTTTGCGAAGTTGGTCGAAAAAAAGCCTTTTTCTTGTAGTGTTCTCCGAAGAAGATCTGGATAATATAGTCAACCCGCATGAAGATCCACTAGTAATACAAGTAGATATAGGGGATGACTTAAGCCTGAGTAAGGTCATGGTAGACAATGGAAACTCAGGCGATATACTATACCTAGCAGCATTTGAAAAATGAGCTACAAGGTAGAATAGTTGACTCTAGCCAAGAGGCTATATCTGGGTTCACAAACACAAAGACCCCATTAGTAGGAGCCATCGACTTACAGATATCCCTAGGAAAGAGAAATGGAAGGGTTTCATGCACTGCACATTTCATTGTAGTCAACATCGACTCTCCATTGAATGGGATCCTAGGCAGACCCAGCATTCATGGTTTCGAAGCAATACCATCATCATATCATCAATTCTTCAGGTACCAGGAAAAGATGGTAAAATGACAACAGTCTTTGGAGCACAAAAACACTCCAGGGATTCTTACAGAAAGGTAACTAAAATGGCAAAACCAACAACCATATACATCCAAGAAAGAGAGGATCAAGAGGATATAACATCAACTGACCAAGTTGAGGAAGTCCAACTCTCAAGAGGGGCACTAATAGGTACGTCTATATCTCCCGAATTAAAAAATTATTTACTATGTTTACTAAAGACTCATGTGCATACATTTGTATGGGAGGGAGAGGCACCCTCACACGTACAACGCATGATAACATGCCATGAGCTCAACTTAGACACCAACTTTACTCCTATCCGGCAAAAGTGAAGAATACTCGCCGCCGAAAGAAAGGAAACAGCACAAGCTGAGATTGAAAAGCTGGTCAAGGCTGGGCACATACGGGAAGTAAAATACCCACGATGGCTAGCTAATCCAGTTATGGTAAAAAAATCTAATGGAAAGTGGAGGATGTGTATAGACTTCACAGACCTCAATAAAGCATGTCGAAAAGACAGCTACCCACTCCCATCTATCGATAGATTAGTAGATGCGGCCTCAGGAAATGAGTTATTATCTATGATGGATGCACAATCAGGATACAATCAAATCCTAATGAAAGAAGAAGATGAAGAGGCCACATCATTCATCCCTGACTGGGGTACATACTGCTACAAAGTCATGCCTTTCGGGTTACGGAATGCAGGGGCAACCTTTCAAAGGCTCATGGACAAAGTCTTCAAAGAGCAAGATGGGAAAAATATTCTGGCATACGTAGATGACATTTTGGTAAAGTTCAAAAAAGCAGAGGATCACCCAGATGGTCTAAAAGAAACATTAGAAACTTTACAGAAATATGGAATGAGGTTAAATCCCGCAAAATGCCGAAAAGGGACTGATGAGACATGCCTGATTACGTCAGTGACTCCCAACAACGCCCTTCAACAAGGACTAGGGTTCCGTCGCTTTATGCCGAACCCCCGGAGAGTTCCACGGTGCGGAGCAAGTGTCTACGTCAAGTACTCAAGGCAACACCTGGGAATCGTCGACTGGGACTACCACGTCGCCGATTCCAGGGGTGCACCGCCGACTCCAGATAGGGCACTCGGGTATGGTAGACCGAGGACCTGACCACAAAGGACTCGGCGACTCCACCTCTGAATCGACAACTCTCATACCTGAGTCGCCGATTCCCAACCGTTACTTGGGAGGGCCCACATCATTATGGCACCTTTAATCGGGCACCATAATGACGTGGGCCCCATGCTAATGAATGGGGAAACGCCCTCAGGACCCTATAGAAGGGGTCCTTGAGGGTCCTCCACTCCCAGGTCATTCCCACTTGAACGACTCCAACCAAAGCAAACCAAGGAGCCCGAGTCGCCGACTCCCCTCCACTTCTATAGGTACATTGACTTAGAGCGCGCGTCTTGGACTCCAAAGCCTTCGGCCCTCCTCGCAACCCCACGAGCCTACTGGTAGCAGATTTCGTGCTTCATTAGCTGGCGCCGTCTGTGGGACTATCGAACTACGATATCCCGTCGTAATCGCGAAATTTTTTTCGCAAAGTTCGGCTCGATTCCCTTCCGGTGAATCGCTGACTTTGTGTCAAGGAATCGTCGATTCATACAGACTCCACCTAGTGAGTCGCTGATTCCGGGTTATTTTGCTAGCTAAGAGATCTGTCCTCGAAAGACAAAAAACCTAAGGCCAATCGCCGACTCCACCTGTTGAGTCTCCGATTCCAATTGTTTTCTTTCGAGTTAATTCGGTCAATACCTGCACTTCGGTTGGAATTTGCTTTTGTCATCCATGACTTCTGAAAGGAAAAAGCACGATTACCATCTGAGGAACAAAGCCAAATCCTCAGTGGCACCCGATGGGGCACAAACTGAGCATCCTCAGCAAAACAAGCAAGCTGAAAGGTTTGAGGATGCTCAAACTGATTTACCCCCCCTCGGATATCCATCCCTCCCGCTCTAGAAGCGAGGTTGATTAACTTTATGGAGAACATGGAGCAAAGAGTTAACAACCTCGAGAAAGCGAGGAGTCAGAGGACCATCGCCCGCGAAGGAGCGGGTGAATCGGCCTCTCACAATTCTCCGTCTGCGGAGAAAAAGAAAGGTCCAGAACCACAAAAATCAAGAGCTGGACCTAGTAAGAGTCGCACTGAGAGGACTCTTACAACACGGTTCATGGAGGACCTCGGTCGGAAGCTGGCCGACAATTCGGTCGCTCCTTTCCAAGAGGACCTTTTGAAGGTGTCCTTTCCACCAACCTGGCGGGTACCCAGAATAGAGTCGTATGATGGTTCGGGTGATCGAAAAGATCACGTCAACCTCGAACTCAATGTTCTGGAACCGCAAACCACCAACAACGCACTGCTGTGTCGAGCATTCCCCGACACTCTCAAGGGAAGTGCCTATCGGTGATTTTCCGGTCTGCCAGCTGGATCAATCTCCAGCTTCGCGGACCTCTCATCCAAGTTCACCGCCCAACATGTGGGGATCATTAGTGATGAAGCACTGAATCTGCTACCAGGGCTCGCGGTGGTGCGAGGTGATGCCGGAGGCTCTGGATAATAGGCGATTCTAGTGAGAATCGGCGATTCTCTTAGTAATGCTCTGGTGAGAGTGGAACTTGTGCTGTGCCTTTCAGTGTCCCCTTGGGACCCTTTGTATAGGGTCTCGGAGGGCGCGATCAAAGGCGGACATCGCGCCTATTGCCATATATGGGAGCATTTATGGCGTTGGCTGACGGCGAGTAATGATCGTAAATCGGCGATTCAGGTATGGAAATCGCCTATTTAGGGAAAACTCGCCGAGTTTCCAGGGGCAAGATGTGCAGTCTACCATACTGCTGATCTGGGCCCTAACTCGACGATTTGTCCCAAAAGTCAGCGATTTGGTAGTCTAATCGCAATTTACGGATTAACTCGGCGTTTTGACGATGAACTTGCTCCGCACCGTGGGAGACTTCCGGAGGTCCGGCGTAAAGCAACAGAACCCTAGTCCTTGTTGAAGGGCGTTGCTGGGAGTGACTGTCGTAATCAGGCATTGGATATCTTAGGATACATCTTTTAGTACTATGGTCTGTGTGTTGGACCTTGTACTATCAGTATTCCCCCCTCTTTGTGTGCTGGGGTGTGGATTATTGGTGATGTCCTAGGATATAAGATCCTCTCTCACCAATTCTCCCCCCTTTCTACGACCGTGAGGTTATACCTATGCTTCCATGGAGGTTGTCACGTACTTTTGCTAAATATTGTCCGATTTGTCCCAGCCGAAGCATTCTCCTTGCGCAACTTGCCTAGCCTAATTTCCTGGCGGAACCCTACTTGCCCACCTTGACGCCTTGCTGAGTTGTCTCCGAGCACTGTTCGAGTACCTCTCCCCTTTTCTGTGACTAGAGTTGAATGTTATCCCTTCTACCTATTTTGTTTTATAGGTGAAGTTTTTTTTTGAACTCTTGCCCCCCTTCTGCCTGCTGCTTCCATGGCTGGGATTGTCATTTATAGAGTTGTTCCTCGTCTACCTATGTTCTTCCATAGGTGAGGTTCATTTTGAACACATACCCCTATGTCTACATTCTTCTGTAGATGGGGTCAGTGTCTTGCTGGTGTGTCCCCCGTCTACCTGCGTTCATCCGTAGGTGGGGTTCATCTTTGAACACTTATCCCTTTGTAGGTGGGATGCGCGTTCTGTTGTTGTATCCCTCGTCTACCTATGTTCTTTCATAGGTGAGGTTTACTTTTAAATACTTACCCTTTTATCTACGTTTTTTTGTAGATTGGGTTAGTTTTTTTTTCGGTGTGTCCCCCGACTACCTACGTTCTTCTGTAGGTGAGGTTCACTTTTGAACATATACCCCTCCGTCTACGTTCTTTGTAGGTAGGGATAATGTTTTGTCGGTGTGTCCCTCGTTTACCTACGTTCTCCAGTAGGTGAGGTCCAGTTTTGAACACTTCCCCTTTTAGCCTACGTTCTTTTGTAGGTGGGTGTGTGTTTTGCTCCCATGTTCCCCGTCTACCCACGTTCTTCCGTAGGTGGGGGTTTGTTGTTGGACACTCATCCCTCTGTCTACGTTCTTCTAGTGATGCGGTGGGTGTTTACCACTAAGACTTCCTCCGCCTACGTTCTTCCGTAGGTAGAGTTAACTTGGTATCCTATTTTGTTACTGCGTCCAGTAATTGTAGGAGTTCAAATATCTTAGAGTGGTACAGTTCATTCTGTCGCCGTACCGTCATCAGTGTTATTCTTCCTTGGTGGTGTGACCGTATGGCCTCTGCACCTTTCGTATAGTTTCTGTTATTATAGGGTATTTTTCCTACGCCCCCTGCCTTAGTGAATTTTCACAATCTCAAGGGTTTTTTCGTATACCCCCCTGCCTTGGTGATTTCAAAATATTAGGGGTATTTTTTCTACACCCCCTACCTTGGTGAATTTCAAAATCTCAAGGGTATTTTTCCTACACCCCCTGCTTTGGTGAACTAAAATCTCAGGTGTATTTTTCCTACACCCCCTGCCTTGGTGAAGTTTCATAATTTCAGGGGTATTTTTTCTACACCCCCTGCCTTGGTGAACTTTCATAATTTCACGGGTATTTTTTCTACATCCCCTGCCTTGGTGAAGATGTCAGGGTTCTTTTTCCTACCCCTCTGCGTTGGTGAGTGTGGAGAAAAAGTCGATCCCTCGTACTGTTCATCGACTTTTTTAGAAAAGTCGATCCCTTGGGTCCTTGTGTTGACTTTTTTACAAAAATTGATTCCTGGTGTTGGCCCTAAAAAGTCGAGTTCTCGTGCTGACCTTGGAAGGGTCATTCCCCTGGTCAGTTTTACTCCCTTTTTGTCCTTTTGTGTGGACCCTTTCAATCCTCCTTTTCCTTCATCCATGGCTCTTCTTGTGAGTCTCTTTTCTGAATTTATTCAGGGAGAGATTGAAGAGCTGGATCGAATTTGGTGAGACATGCCTGATTACGTCAGTCACTCCCAGCAACAAGGACTAGGGTTTCGTCGCTTTGAGCCGGACCCCCAGAGAGTTCCACAAATGCGGAGGAAGTGTCTACGTCAAGTACTCAAGGCAACACCTGAGAATCGCCGACTGGGACTACCAAGTCGCCGACTACAGGGGTGAATCGCCGACTCTAGGCCTCGTGGTCAATTCTGGTAGACTGCCAACTTGGCTCATGGGGAGTCGGCGACAACACCTCTGACTCGGCGACTTCCATACCTGAGTCGCCGACTCCCAGCCGTTACTTGAGTGGGCCCACGTCATTAAGGCACCCTTCAATAGGGTACCTTAATGGGGGTAGGCCCCACGCTAATGAATGGGGAAACGTCCCCCAGGACCCTATAAAAGGGGTCCTTGGGGGTCCTCAACTCCCAAGTCATTCCCACTTGACACACACCAACCAGAGCAATACAAGGAGCCCGAATCGCCTACTCCCAAGAGAGTCGCCGATTCCCCTCCCCTTCTGCAGGTACATTGACGTAGAGCGCGCGTCGTGGACTTCAAAGCCTGCTGCCCTCCTCGCAACCCCGCGAGCCTACTGGTAGCAGATTTCGTGCTTCATCAGAATTCTTAATATTTTGGATCCTCGATCTTCAGCCTTGGATCTTCCTGCTCTGCGCCAGATAATTGTTGAGCAGCAGAGTGTTGCTGTTGCAGCTAGGGAATCGATTTTCGAAGAATGGTATATTGGTGAACTACCAACTGTAGCTTCTCCTGCTGCCCCCTCTCATGGCCGGCGCCGGAGACGTTCCCGACGTGGTGGTTCTTCCCCCAATCAGGTTCCTCGTCGCCTGCGTCGCCGTATTAATTTTAACTAAGAACTTATAATATTTTCATTCTTTTGTGTTGTAAATCTGAATAAAGATATTTTCCTTTTTTGTACTTGTTTTACACTTTTGCTTTGAAGCGAGTCGATGTAGTTTGCATGTATACTTCATCCTTTTCTAAGGATTTTATACATAAAATCGACTTTTTTCTAGGATGTCGATTCCTTAAAGTCGATGTTGTCTGTTGATCGATTTTATCCTTTTCTGAAGATGTCGAAGTTTTATACGGAAAGTCAACCTCATCCTTCTATGAGAATCTCGATATCGTATAAAAGTCGATCTCACCTTTTTCTGAGGATGTCGATGCTGTGCGATAGTTGACTCTATCCTTTTCCGAGGATGTCGATGATTATACTAAAAGTCGATCTCATCTTTTCCTGAAGATGTCGATGTTGTATAAAAGTCGATCTCACCCTTTTCTGAGGATGTTGATGTCAACTGTGAATTGTGCTCTAACGTCGACGTCTATCCTCCACTGAGGATGTTGATCTGAGTGCTTATGGGATGTCGATCCTATCCTTCTCTTGTGAAGGATGTCGATGCCCAAATATAAATGTCGACGTCTATCCTCCTCTGAGGATGTCGATCCGAGTTTTTATGGAATGTCGATCCTGTCCTTCTCTTTTGAAGGATGTCGAAATCCGAACATAAATGTCGACGTCTATTCTCTTCTAAGGATGTCGATCTGAATACTGATGGGATGTCGATCCTATCCTTCTCTTTTGGAGGATGTCGATGCCCAAAACAAATGTCGACGTCTATCCTCCTCTGAGGATGTCGATCTAAATACCGATGAGATGTCGATCCTATCCTTCTCTTTTGGAGGTTGTCGATGCTCAATTATCAATGTCGATGCGAATATTCCTGAAATATCGATGTCCTCTGACCGGATTTAGGATTTTCTCAGACTCAGGCGTTTTGGGCCCGTCAGGCCCATGGGCTTCTCGGCCCATAGGGTGAACAGTGCCCGCAATGGTTCGTCTCCGACTTCCCCCTATAAATAGTGAAGGGAGGGTCATTACTTCTCATCTACTTCCTTCGCTCAGAGGCATCGACTTTCTCCGCTTCGACTTTCCTGCTCTTCCAGCTTCGACTTCAGCCTTGGAGGTGCGACTTCTCGGGGTTCGACTTTTGTGGTCGGGTTCTGCTGAAGTGGCACTGGGATGGACTTCTTTGAGGTCCGACTTTTCTTAAAGTCGATCTTCTTTGAAGTTGCTTCCCCTTTGGACTGTGGTCCGACTTTGTGAAGTCCGACTTCTTGTCATCGACTTTACAAAGTTGGCCCAATATAACTGGGATCGACTTCCTGGGATTCAACTCTTGAAGTTATTTTCCTTAAGTGGCCTTCCCTTGGACTACGGTCCGACTTCCTGACGTCCGACTTTTTATCATCGACTCTATTGAATCGGATCTGCTGGGATCGGCTTCATGAGGCTTCTTTTTTTTCAAAGTTGGATCTCCTGAAGTTGCCTTCTCTGTGATTCGACTTAATAAAGTCTGATTTGTTATCGACTTCCTAAAGTTGTATTACTACCGGGATCGACTTCTTGGTTCTCTAAATTTTTTGAAGTTAGTTTTCCGAAGTTGCTTCTCCTTGACTTATTGTTCGACTTCCTGAAGTCTGAATCGACTTTTCTTGGAATCGACTTTTTGCGCCCTTTTTACCAAATTAACCAAAATACTTGTGTTTAGTGCAGGTTGCAATTATATCTACTGATAAAATTGTTCAAGAAGAAGTTCCTCAAGAAAAGGAACAAGCATTGGAACAAAATATTCCTGAAGCCGAGCCTAATGTTCCTGTGACTGAAGGAACCGATCAGGGAGCCGAGCAAACTCCTGATTCAGCTGCAGAACCTGTGAAGAAGAAGTAAAAAGGCCCTACCGCTCACCGTAAGCGAAAATCAATTCCGAGTAGTAAGTTTCTATTATGTTACTTACTTTGGATTTTTTTGTTGTAGGCTCTTCTATCGCTTCTTCGTCCACTTCTGGTTCTTTTAGCTCGGGCTCCTTCTCATCTTCTTCCTCAACTTCTGGGAGTTCAGGGTCTGATTTTTATAGTTCTTCCTTCCCTGAACTGGACTTGGATAATGGAGGGACTCCTACTGCCCTTGTTTTGGCATCCGTCCTGGAGGATGTCCCTATTGTGGAGGAGCCTCCCCTAGTTTTAGATGAGTCCTCTCGACTTCCCCCTGAAGTCTTTCCTGAAAATATCCATGTTCTAGAGGTCTCTCCTGTAGGTTATCCTCCTGAAACCGAGGAGAAGTATCCTTTCCCATCGCCTCTTGAAGAGAGTGTCGTTCCATCTTTCTATCCGGAAATTGATTGTTCTTGGCGTCAGTGGTCTGTTCTGATTCGAAACAGTTTCCACGTTGTTCCTATCCTTGATCGGGGCGAGTATGGGACTGGGTATGGTTCCTTCTATTCTATTTCTCTGATGGATATACCGGGCTATCCCCTATCCTCCAATTCGGGTCATTGTTCTAATACCCTTTCCCTCGATGCTGCCCAAAGGATTTTGTAGAGTTTAGAACTTAGAGAATGAGTGTTCTGGGCCTTCCCCATTGATTCTACGGGCTATGTACATGCCTCCCTATTTCATGATGGCACTTCACAAAGTTTATTTCACTAACTTTCTAATCCTACCGATTCCTCCTTTGGTTAGTGAAATCCTTTTGTATTCTGGGTTGTGTATCTCACAAATGGGTACCGCTTTTTTCTTTTTTTGTCAGAGGTTTTATAAATGTCTTTAGGGATGTTGGCATAAATCCGACGGCTCGGCTATTCTTCCAGTTCTTCACTTTTCAAAATGCGAAGAAGGGTAGCTCTTTCATCGCCTGTGCTAGTCGTACAGCTTCTGTCAATCACTCTGCTCTGCTGAAAGATCCTCCGACTAGGGGGAACCGGAGTGAGTTCATTTTTTTGGATTGCAGGCTATGTCCTGGTAGTAGACTTCTTCCTGCATCTAATAGAGATCGTAGGCCTACTCCTCATCCTGTTTTGACCTTGGACGAAGGGAATTCTGTACAGAGGTTGGCTAACCTTCACGAAATCGTTGTGCCAATTGGTTTCGCGATTGACGACATTTTTGATCGCAAAGGTTTTTTTTAGAGTTAATATTTGTAAATGTATTTTCTACCTTATTAACTCCTCTCTTTTTTACAGTTTTTTATTAACATAATCCTGGTGGTGTCCTTGAACGTGTGGGACAGAATAAGACTGGTTCGAAGGTCTATGCGCCTGCTGTCAAGCCTTCTGACGCCCGACATCTGAGGCGTCGTGCTGCTGATGATGCTTATCGGGTTGATTCTCCCCTTCCAGAGGATAACCCGCTTACTGAGGAGGACGTGCAGCCTGCTGTTATGGAGACTCCTCCTGTGCAGCCTGACAAAGTACCTTCTGTGCAACCTGTTGCTGCTGGACTTGCTTCTTTCTTCCGTACGCCGGAAAAAGAACAAAGAAAAGATGATGGTAAAACCAGCAGAAGGGGCGAGAAGGAGGGTGATGATGCACGAAATCTGCTATTACTAGGCTCGTGGGGTTGCGAGGAGGGCCGGAGGCTTTGGAGTCCACGACGCACGCTCTACGTCAATGTACAAAGCGATAAGATGGGATTGAGTTATTGCGGCCACAACGACACAATGACTCCGTATGATCCATGCACTATCAGATGGATTGATTCACTATCAGAATCTAGTTCCAGGCCAATGGAACTACGTGTTTATAGTCCAACTCTGATCAGGAGTGACTTTTGTTGTGTCGTCATCAAGGCTAAAGCGACAAGATGATAGGGAATTATTAAGGCCAAAACGACAAAATAATTCCCGTCCATTAAGACCAAAGCGACAAAATGGACTGACTCACTATCAGAGCCTGATTCTGGCCGAAGCGACGGAATGTGTGGATTCACTATCAGAATCTAGTTCACTATCAGAACTAATGTTTATAGTCCACCATGATCAAGAGAGACTTTATATCCGCAACGATGGTTACCCCACCAAGGCCAAAGCGACAAGGTGGGTCGAGATCATTAAGGCCAAAGTGGCAAAATAATCTCCAAGTCTATCAAGGCCAAAGCGACAAGATAGATTGACTCACTATCAGAGTTTGACTCACTATCAGAGTCTGGTTCACTATAAGAATCTTTCCTGCAAAAAAGAAAACATCGATCCTGCAAAACAACAGTTGATGAAGCACTAAATCTGCTACTAGGGGCTCGCGGTGGTGCGAGGTGATGCCGGAGGCTCTAGAGTTCACGACGCACGGTCTACGTCAAATACCTGCAAGTAGAGACTAGGCGATTCTAGTGAGAATCGACGAGTCTCTTAGTGATGCTCTGGTGAGAGTGGAACTTGTGTTGTGCCTTTGAGTGTCCCCTTGGGACCCTTTTTATAGGGTCTCGGAGGGCGCGATCAAAGGCGGACATCGTGCCTATTTCCATATATGGGAGCATTTATGGCGTTGGTTGGCGGCGAGTAACGGTCGTAAATCGACGATTCAGGTATGGAAATCGCCTATTTAGGGCAAACTCGCCGAGTTTCCAGGGGCGAGATGTGCAATCTACCATACTGCCGATCTGGGCCCTAAATCGGCGACTTATACCTAAAGTCGACGACTTGGTAGTCCAATCGGCGATTTACGGGTTAACTCGTTGATTTGGACGATGAAATTGTTCCGCACCATGGGAGCCTTCCGGGGGTCCGGCGTAAAGCGACGGAACCCTATTCCTTGTTGAAAGACGTTGCTTGGAGTGACTGCCGTAATCAGGCATGTCTCACCAGTACTCCCCCCCTGAAGAGAGCACAAGAAACATGCGTGTATCGCCAGTACCTCCCCCTAACCAAGGTTCTGTGTATGATCCGCATCAATGCTAAAGCGACAAGATGAGATCGAATCATTCTGCCCACAGTGACGTACTGATTCCGTATCCATTAAGGCTTAAGCGACAGAATGGATTGACTCTGGCCGGGTCGAACCGACATAATCGAGTTCTAGGCCAACGGAACTACCTGTTTATAGTCTAACCCTGATCGAGAGCGACTGTTCTGTGTTTATCAAGGTCGGAGCGACGAGATTGATTCGATTCTGTCTGAAGCGACAGAATCTGATTCTGGCCGAAGCGACAGAATCGAGTTCTAGCCAAAGCGATAGAACTTAGGTTTATAGTCCACCCTGATCAAGAGCGACTTTATGTCCGTAACGACGGTGAACCCATCAATGCAAGTAAGCGGAATGATGAGTTCAGACCATTGTCAGCTGGGTTGCCTTCTTATACCCTTGTCTAGAATTATTTTGTGATCCTTTGACAGTTGCAACGAACCCGTTTACTGGGTATCGACTGCATTGGTGATAAGAAGACAGGACTGCTTGGATTCCGTGGATGAAGGGGCGTCCGAATATGCCATGAAAAGTGGATTCTACTTCCACTACTATGAAATGACACGTTCGGCTAACCCTCCCTCGCTTGGAACCGATGGTGACTTTCAAATCAATAACACCGGCCACTGGGGCGGCGATGTTAGTGAAACCGTAGATGGCTTCCTTACAGGGAGATAGTTCCTCCCTTTTAAGGTTCATCTTGGTAAAAGTGTCCATATAAAGGATGTCCGCAGAGCTTCCGCTGTTGACAATCATCCTCTCGACTCGGGAATCGGGACCAATGTCTGCTTGGATCACGAGTGGGTCCTCGTGAGGTTGCAGGACATCGTTCAGGTCCTCTTCGAAGAAGTATATTGACTTTTCCTCGCGGACCCGTTTTCTGTTGTCTCGAGGTGTTGATTGTGACATCAGCACCTTTCGGACATATCCTCTATTTTGGCCAACGGATCCACCACCAAATATCATATTGATGGTCTTCTGTTGGCGGTTCTCGCTGTTGTCGCTATCTGGCGAAGGAGAGCGTGGACGCTTCCCCTTTGGGTCAGATTTGCAGTTGTCCCGTCCTCGGGATTTCTTGACGAAGTTGCCAAGTTCTCCCTTTGAGATCAACTGCTCGACAAAAGACGAGAATTCCCTGCAGTGGTCTGTTAGGTGGCCGCAGTCTTTGTGAAATTTGCAGTATTTCCCAGATTGCGTGCGGCCCTCTTTGCCTGCAGGGTCTAAAGAATGAGGGGCAGGTAGATCTGCTCGGTTCTTTAGCTTCTCAAACAGCTCGCCCTTTCTGATTGTAAGCGGGGTGTTTCTTTTCCACAGTGGAGATGCACCTTTTGGCGTTTGGCTGGTTGAGGTTTGGTACACCTTGTTATCGTGCCTAGGCTTCCATTCTTTTTTGGAAGTTTCTGCCCTGTTGTTAGTATACCTGTTAGAGGTGTCGTAGAAATTGTTGTTTCCACTGTACCCCTTCCTTTCAAACTTAGGTTTCTTAAAGCTAGGAGTCCCAAGTTCAGCTAGCTTGTTCTCATCCTCCTCTTCCACTTCAATGTACAATTGAGCGCGTTGGAAGAGGCGGGGTAGAGAGTCCACCTTGTGGAGAGTCAGATTCTGGGCCAGAGGGGAGAAGGGGACCAATCCTCTGATGTATCCCGCTATGGCCACACTTGGGATTAGATCATTCACTTCTGTCATCATTGTTGTAAACTTGATCGTGTAATCCCGCAGAGACAGCTTATCCTGTCGAAGTGCCAGAAGTGCGTTGGCACTGTGTTTAATCCTTATCATCCCCACATGTTGGGCGATGAACTTGGATGAGAGGTCTGCGAAGCTAGTGATTGAGTCAGCTGGCAGACCGGAGAACCATCGATAAGCACTGCCCTTGAGAGTGCCGGGGAATGCCCGACACAACAGCCCATCATCGATGGTTTGCGGTTCCAGGATGTTAAGGTAGAGGCTCACGTGATCTTGTGGATCGCTTGAACCATCATACGCTTCAATCCTGGGTACCCGTCAGGTAGGTGGGAAAGATCCCCTTAAAAGGTCCTCGCGAAGAGGAGCACTTTTGATCCTTAGGATCTCGTGCGGATTGCCGACAGCTGGGTCGGTGGCCAGTTTCCGACGAAGATCCTCTAGAAACCGAGTGGTAAGAGTCCTTTCGGAGCGACTCATACTGGGTCTCGTTTTAAGACAGGAACTCTGTTTGGTTTTCTCCACAGATGGAGAGTAGATGGACCCAGATTCATCCGTTTTTTCACGGATGGTGGCGGTCCTTTGACTCCTCGCTTGCTCGAGGTTAGTCATCCTTCTTTCTATGTTGTCCATGAAACTGAACAACCTTTCCTCCAAGGTGGGTGGAGCCTTGGGCACTATGTGTTCCTCGACGTGTGGAGGAACTGAGTTTGTTTGATCAGGTTGAGCATTGCTGGGTCCCTTTGGTCGGGATTGCTCGCCCTGCTCCAGCTCACTTGCTGGCATTTTACCCTTACTTCTTGTGGCGTAAGGGTGCTTTTGTTTTTCGATGATGGCCGTGAAAACAAAAGCGGAGAAGTACCAAAGCGGGGAGGTGACCTGACTGAGCTTGTTCGGAAAAACAAAAAATAAGTCGGCGATTTAGGAGGCTAAATCGCCGACTTTAGATTTCGAGGTGTTTTTCGAACAAAGTCGTGGACAACACTCTTAGCTAGCAGACGATATTCCGGATCGAGCGATTCTCAAGGATAAGTCGGCGATTTAAGGTTAAATCGGACCAAAACCGAGAATCGGCTGTCGTTCTAAATCGGCGACTTATTTCACAAACTCGGTGAACCCTCTAGGAGAGCTCAAACCGGATTTTGCAAAAAAAATCGCGATTACGACGGGATACCGGTGGTTCGGTAGTCCCACAGACGGCGCCAGCTGATGACGCACTGAATCTGCTACCAGGCCTCGCGGTGATGCGAGGTTCGAAGACTCTGGAGTCCACGACGCACACTCTACGTCAAATACCTGCAAGTAGAAACTAGGCGATTCTAGTGAGAATCGACGAGTTTCTTAGTGATGCTCTGGTGAGAGTGGAACTTGTGTTGTGCCTTTGAGTGTCCCCTTGAGACCCTTTTTATAGGGTCTCGAAGGGCGCAATCAATGACGGACATCGCGCCTATGGTCATATATGATAACATTTATGACGTTGGCTGGCGGCGAGTAACAGTCGTAAGTCGGCGATTCAGGTATGGAAATCGCCTATTTAGGGCATACTCTCCGAGTTTCCAGGGGCGAGATGTGCAGTCTACCATACTGCCGAGCTTAGCCTTAACTCGGCGACTTATCCCTAAAGTCGGCGATTTGGTAGTCCAATCGTGACTTACGGGCTAACTCGGCGATTTGGACGATGAACTTGTTCCGCACCAAGGGAGCTCTCCGGGGGTCCGGCCTAAAGCGACGAAACCCTAGTCCTTGTTGAAAGGCGTTGCTGGGAGTGACTGTCGTAATCAGGCATGTCTCACTACCTAACCTCTAATGAGTGATAGTGGTCCCTATTTATAGGGTCCTTATGAGGTAATCTGGTCATTAGGGTTCTAACCGCCTAACTGCCCAGATCTGGCTCGGGTCAACTCCCTTGGGGTCGACTTTTGGCCCTCGACCTCCTTGGGGGTCGGCTTGGCTAGTCGTCCAGTGAGGTCGACTTCTTGATAAAGTCGACTGGAGCTCCCCATTGCCTATATGGGTGCTTCCACTCATTCTAGGTTATCTTAAGCTGGTGTTCTGGTCTGGTACGGGATACTGTACCACCAGTACTCCCTCCCCTTCGACATGCTGCTAGGGCTCTTGGGGACTTCTTGCTGGTTGGTATAATCTGAGTATCAGGTCCTGTACCACCAGTACTCCCCCTTTCCTTGTGTCTATGGGGCTAGATGCACAACTCACATTTTCTGGGGTGCCTCACCTTTCCCCCCTGCTGGTGCCTTCTTTTCGTGACTGGAGTGCCCGAACTGCTTTCCGTGCGAACTTGTTCTTGACCCTATAACCTTTGTTCACCTAAGCGTTTTAGTCGAGCCTGTTCGGGTTTCCTTTCCCTCGTTTCTGCTTACACCCCTGGTGAGACATGCCTGATTACGACAGTCACTCCCAGCAACGCCTTTCAACAAGGACTAGAATTTCGTCGCTTTATGCCGGACCCTCGGAGAGATCCACGGATACGGGCAAGTGTCTACGTCAAGTACTCAAGTCAACACTGGGAATCGGCGACTAGGACTACCAAGTCGCCGACTCCAGAGGTGAGTCTCCGACTCTAGGCCTCGTTGGTTAGTTCTGGTAGACTGCCAACCTGGCTCATGGGGAATCGGTGGCTTCACCCGGAGTCGCTGACTCCCAGCCGTTACTTGTCTTGGCCCACGCTATTATGGCACCCTTAATAAGGGCACCATAATGGCGTGGGCCTCACGGGCAATGAATGAGAAACGTCCCAAAAGACCCTATAAAAGGGGTCCTTGGGGGGTCTTCTCATTCATCAAGTCATTCCCACCACTACTTGACTCCACACTCCGACCAGAGAACTAAGGAGCCCGAGTCGCTGACTTCCACACCTGAGTCGCCGACGCCCCTCCACTTCTGCGGGTATTTGACGTAGAGCGCGCGTCGTGGACTCCAAAGCCTTCGGCCCTCCTCGCGACCCCGCGAGCCTACTGGTAGCAGATTTCGTGCTTCATCAGCTGGCGCCGTCTGTGGGACTATCGAACTACGATATCCCGTCGTAATCGCGAATTTTTCTTCGCAAAGTTCGGCTCGATTCCCTTAGGGTGAATCGCTGACTTTGTGCTAAGGAATCTCCGATTCACACAGGCAATCGCCGACTCCACCTAGTGAGTCGCCGATTGCGGGTTATTCTGCTAGCTAAGAGTGTTGTCCTCAACTCAGCTCGAAAGTTGGTGAGACATGCTTGACTACGTCAGTCACTCTCAGCAACGCCCTTCAACAAGGATTAGGGTTCCGTCGCTATATGCCGGACCCCCAGAAGGCTTCCACGGTGCGGAGCACATGTGTACGTCAAGAACTCAAGGCAACACCTGGGAGTCGCCGACTGAGACTACCAAGTCGCTGACTCCAGTGGTGTGTCACCGACTCCTGCCAGGGAACTCGGGTCTGGTAGACTGAGGACCTCCCCTCAAAGGAGTCGGCGACTCCCATATCTGAGTCGCCGACTTCCAGCCGTTACTTGGGCGGGCCCACGTCATTATGGCACCCTTCAATAGGGTACCATAATGGGGTGGGCCCCACTCTATTGAATGGGGAAATGCCTCCAGGACCCTATAAAAGGGGTCCTAGGGGTGTCCTCCACCATCAACCAATCTTGGCATCCCACACTCCACACTAGAGCATCCAAGGAGCCTGAATCGCCTACTCCCAAGAGACTCGCCGATTCCCCTCCTCTTCTGCAGGTACATTGACGTAGAGCGCGCGTCGTGGACTCCAAAGCCTCCGGCCCTTCTCACAACCTCGCGAGCCCACTGGTAGTAGATTCCGTGCTTCATCAGCTGGCGCCGTTTGTGGGACTATCGAACCACGATATCCCGTCGTAATCGCGAAATTTTCTTCGCAAAGTTCAGCTCGATTCTCTTAGGGTGAGTCGCAAACTTTGTGTCAAGGAATCGCCGATTCACAGGCAATCGCCTACTCCAGAGCTGAGTCTCCAATTGCGAGTTATTCTGCTAGCTATGAGTGCTGTCCACGACCAGACTCGAAAGAAAAGTTACCTAATGTAGTTCCCGATTCCACCTTGTGAATCGCCGACTCCACTTGGTTTTTTCTCTCGGGCCAGTTCTAGCAAGCACTTGCACTCTAGTTGGAACACGCTTTTGTCAACAATGACTTCCGAAAGACAAAAGCACGACATCCATCTGAGGAACAAAGGCAAATCCTCAATGGTAGCTGATAGGGCACAGACTGAGCCTCCTCAAGAAAACAGTTAAGAAAGGTCTGAGGAGGTTCAAGCTAGTCTGCCCCCTCAGATATCCATCCCTCCCTCTTTAGAGGCAAAGTTGATTAACTTCATGGATAACATGAAACAAAGAGTTAACAACCTCGAGAAAGCGAGGAGCCAGAGGACCATCGCCCGCGAAGGAGCGGGTGAATCGGCCTCTCATAATTCTCCATCTGCGGAGAAAAAGAAGAATGGTCCAGAGCCTTCAAAATCAAGGGATGGACCTAGTAAGAGTCATACTAAAAAGACTCTTACAACACGGTTCGTGGAAGACCTTCGTCGGAAGCTGGTCGGCAATCTAACCGCCAGCAGTCCGATCGAATTCCTGAGAGTCAAAAGCGCTCCTTTTCAAGAGGACCTTTTGAAGGTGTCTTTTCCACCAACCTGGCGGGTACCCAGGATAGAAGCGTATGACGGTTCGGGTGATCCAAAAGATCACATCAACCTCTACCTTAGTATCTTGGAACCGCAAACCACCGATAACGCGCTGTTGTGTCGGGCATTCCCCGACACTCTCAAGGGCAGCGCCTATCGGTCGTTTTCCGGGCTGCTAGCTGGATCAATCTCCAGCTTTGTTGACCTCTCATCCAAATTCATCGCCCAACATATGGGGATGATTAGGATCAAACATAGTGCCAATGCACTGCTGGCACTATGACAGAACAAGCTGTCGTTAAGGGATTACACTATTAAGTTTACTTCGATGATGACAGAAGTGAGCGACTTAATCCCGTGTCTGGCCATAGCGGGATACACGAATGGGCTAGTACCCTACTCCCCTTTGGCCCAGCATCTCACTCTCCATAAAGTGGAGACTCTACCTGACCTCTTCCAGCAAGTCCAATCGTTTATTGAGGTGGAAGAGCAGAATGAGAACAAGCTAGTGGAACTTGAGAATACTAGCTTCAAAAAACCAAAGTTCGAAAAAAAGAGCTACGGCGGGAAGAATAGTTTCCGAGGCTCTTCGAACAAATACACAAACAATGAGGCTAATTCCTACAAAAAGAAATGGAAGCCCAAACACGATAACAAAGTGTATCAAACAACCACCAAACAGTCGCCAAAGGGTCCATCCCAACCATGGAAGGATTGGACCCCTTTGACAATCAATAAGGGCGAACTGTTTGACAAATTGAAGAACCGGGCAGATTTACCTCCCGCCCGTTCTTTGGACCCTGCATCCAAAAGCAGCCGTAAAAAGGGTGGAAGGTTCTGTAAGTTCCACAAGGACCACGGCCACCTGGAGGACAACCAGGACAGGTTCGTTTGGGAGGGTGAAGCACCGATACAGATTGCGCGTCAGATCGTGACGCACAAACTTAACGTCGACTCATCTGTTCCAGCTTGACGCCAGAAACGTCGAGTGCTCACTTCTGACAGGCGGGAGGCAGCCAATGAGGAAATATCGAAACTCCTGAATGCAGGGCACATTCGGGAGGTTCGATACCCGACTTCGTTGGCCAACCCCGTCCTTGTCAAGAAGCCCAATGGCAAGTGCTCAGAAATGCGGATCCCGCGCAGAATTTCTCGGGCTTCGAGCGCAGATGTAACAGAAAACGGATGCGCAGTCTCAGTCTTCGGCACGGGAGGTGCGTTCAGAGAAACTTCTTCAAAAGACCCCTCACTCGTGTCGCTCAGGGGTAGCAGCCTAATTTCACCACCCGGCAAGGTTTCACAATGAGCATATCCGGTATGGTTCTCCACTCCCTCATAGAATGGGAGGTTAACATGGTCTCCATCCTTGTCCACTTTCGTGGGAGGAGGAGAAGTCTGTGATCCTTCAGCTGGATCAGGGCGGCGTCGGCTCTGGCCGCGGTCCAGTTCAATTTCCTGATCATTGTTAAAGGGCTCAGGAACCCGTACGCCCTCCGCAAAGGGGAAGTGCTTCTTTCCTCTACCCCCCATCCCATGAGTAGGAGGAATGGGGGTACTACCCTCGCGAGACGAGTCCTTCGCGTGCTTAGGGTGTTTCCTCTTTCTTTTCTTACTAGGCCTCTCAGATTCAGCAATCGTCCTCTCAGGTGCCACCACTTGAAGGGGCACAATTTCTTCAACTTCAGCCCCTGAGTTTTGGGGCAATGTCGGCGACTTAGGTTCCAAACTCGCCGATGCTTGAGTAGAACTCGCCGGTCCCAGTTTAACAACCCAGCGAGGCCTCTTGAAGATGGGGACACCCCCCTTGCCCTTAGTCGGCGACTTCACAAGGGGACTTGCCGACTTAGGAGCAAGACTCGGGAGAATCTCGCCCACTTCAACAGAAGGCTCTGCTACGACCAGAGCCATAGAGTCACACCCCAAAATCGCCGACTTCTTGTTAAAACTCGGTGAGTTTTCGGGAGTGAGCCCGAGTAACTCGCGGGCCGTAGCACAATACTTGGCGTTTGATGGTGCATCGTGGTGAGACATGCCTGATTACGTCAGTCACTCCCAACAACACCCTTCAAACAAGGAATAGGGTTCCGTCGCTATATGTCGGACCCCCGGAAAGGCTTCCACGGTGCGGAGCACGTGTCTACGTCAAGAGCCCAAGTTAACACTTGGGAGTCGCCGACTGGGACTACAAGTCGCCGACTCCAAGGGTGAATCGCCGATTCCAGCCAGGGATCTCGGGTCTGGTAGACCGAGGACTTGGCCTCCAAGGAATCGGCGATTCCACTACTGGATCGACGACTCCCACACCTGATTCGCCGATTCCCAGCCGTTACGCGGGCGGGCCCACCCCATTATGGCACCCTTCAATAGGGCACCATAATGAGGTGGGCCCCACTCTATTGAATGGAAACGCCTCTAGGACCCTATAAAAGGGGTCCTAGGGGTGTCCTCCATTCACAACTTATCTTGACCACTCACACACCACACCAGAGCAACCAAGGAGCCCGAATCGCCTACTCCCACGTGAGTCGCCGATTCCCCTCCTCTTCTGCAGGTACATTGACGTAGAGCGCGCGTCGTGGACTCCAAAGCCTCCGGCCCTCCTCGCAACCCCGCGAGCCTACTGGTAGCAGATTCCGTGCTTCATCAGCTGGCACCGTCTGTGGGACTATCGAACCACGATATCCCGTCGTAATCGTGAAATTTTCTTCGCAAAGTTCAGCTCGATTCCCTTAGGGTGAGTCGCTGACTTTGTGTCAAGGAATCTACGATTCACACAGGCAATCGCCGACTCCACCTAGTGAGTCGCCGATTGCGGGTTATTCTGCTAGCTAAGAGTGCTGTCCACGGCTCGGTTCAAAAAGGCCATAAGTTGAATCGCCGACTCCACATAGGGAGTCGCCGATTCCTTTAGCTTTTTGAGCAAGTGCTGTCAATGCCTTTTGCTCTGGCACTTTCACTTCCATATAGGTTGGATTTTTCATAGAAAATCACCTATCCACACTGAGTAGGCGATTCGCACAGTTGAGTCGCCGACTCCCACACTGAGTAGGCGATTCCCACAGTTGAATTGTCGATTCGATCATCGTCTTCATTCATCGCTTCGGCTGAATAAGACCACACTGAGTAGGCGATTCCCACAATTGAATCGCCGACTCCCACACTGAGTAGGCGATTCCCACACTTGAATTGTCGACTCGGTCATAGCCCACGCATAGCCCAGCTCTTTTACCGAAACGAAAATCCATCGTCACGGTTGGATTCGCCTCGTCGTTTCGGTAAAAAAAAAGAAAAGAGTATGGGGTTTTTCGCCTTTTTTCACTACCAGTGATTCTGTCGGTCCATCTCCGGAATACCCAGATCTGATTTTGGGATTCTACGACCACACATCACGTGAAAAAAGTTTTCTCTACGAGTACAATAAGGCAGAGTTTTCCAACAGTGCAAGGAATCTTTTCTGGGTTAGGTCTAAACAGGCATCCCGAAAACCCGGCACGATTTTCTGCTGAAAAATTGCAAAAAATTTGCGATATTTTTTGCTAATTCCAAACTTTTAGGACTAGTAATACTGCTCAAGGCGGTCACAAAACTACAATGAAATATTATACGAAATTTTTTCTGTTTTGTGACACCCGGGGGGGCAGGTACCTACCCATAGCTTCCGACATTTCGGAAGACCTTCCAATCGTAGTTTGTTGCTTCGACCCGATAGAAGCAACCATCCCATTTATGGCTCCTTTTACTAAGGATCATAAAAAGAAAGTGCTTGCCATTGCTTCAGAGGTAGGAGCTTCTGGTAGGAGGGTTGGTTCCCGTACTATACCAACCTCCAATATACCACTTTCGATACATGAGGTGCCCTCATCACTACCATCAAATGGGGGAGCGAACCTAACTCCTGCGCTACAAGAGAGGTTGATTAACTTTATGGATTCTATGGAAAAAAGAGTTAGCAACCTCGAGAAAGCAAGGGGCAAGAAGGCCAGCACCCGCGAAAGAGCGGGTGAATCTGGGTCTTACTATCCTCCGTCTACGGAGAAAAAGAGGAAATCTCCAGCACCTCATAAGGAAAAAGCTGGACCTAGCAAGAGTCGCACTCACAGGACTCTTACAACAAAGTTCGTGGAAGATCTTCGTCGGAAGCTGGCCGACAATCCGGTCGCTAGCAGTCCGATCGAGTTCTTGAGAATCAAAAGCGCTCCTTTTCACAAGGACCTTTTGAATGAATCTTTTCCACCAACCTGGCGGGTACCCAAGATAGAAGCGTATGACGGTTCGAGCGATCCAAAAGATCACATCAACCGCAGACCACCGATAGCGGACTGTTGTGTCGGGCATTCCCCGGCACTCTCAAGGGCAACGCTTATTGGTGGTTCTCTGGTCTGCCAGCTGGCTCGGTCTCCAGCTTCGCGGACCTCTCTTCGAAGTTCATCGCCCAACATGTGGGGATGATCAGAATAAAACACAGTGCCAACACACTGCTCGCATTACGACAGAACAAGCTGTCTCTGAGGGATTACACGATTAAGTTCACTTCGATGATGACAGAAGTGAACGACCTAATCCCGAGTCTGGCCATAGCGGGGTACGTGAATGGGCTAGTACCCTACTCCCCTTTGGCCCAGAACCTTACGCTCCATAAAGTGGAGACCCTCCCGGCCTCTTCCAACGAGCTCAATCGTTCATTGAGATAGAAGAGGAGAACAATAATAAGTTGGGCGGAGTCGAGCCGCCCAACCGGAAAAAACCTCGCTATGCTAAAGAAGATACATACGAGGATACAAGTTCCCAGTCTGAAACCTCGACTTGTCCTCCTCGGTACAGAGAGGAGCTTCTCATCAACAGTTATGACCACCAAAGTCATCACTCACACTCTCAGTCTGGTAACAGTTATGGCCACGAAAGCCATAGCTCACACTCTCAGTCTGGTAACAGTTATGGCCACGAAAGCCATAGCTCACACTTTCGGCCCAGCAACAGTTATGACCATAGCCCACGCTCTCAATCCTATGACAGTGATGGCAACCAGAGAAACAGTTCACACTCGCAATCAAATGCATCACATTAGTAGTGAGGAACTATCACCTGTTAAGAGATAGGATTGGCCAGAGTAACCATGCAGGCTATGCTTCTGTCAGTGGCAACCAGCGACCAAAACATGTCGATTGTTTTATTTGTCGCTCATGCTATTCTCATGTATTCTCAATAGCGATATTATTTTAAATAAATCTCTCTTTAACCCATAGAGATATATGCAGTATCGTGTTTAGAATAATCATCCATCGCTTCAGACGGATCAATCATCCATCGCTCCGGCTAGATGACATCCGTCTCTTCAACCTCATGTATCATCCATCGCTTTGGCTGGATGATACACGTTGCTCAGACCTAGCTTACGACCCGCGAGTCTAAGCGATGGTTACAAAATCCAATTTACGACCAAAGTGACTAAATTGCGATTACAAGTCTAGTTTACGATTTATGAGTCCAAAGTGCGACTTAAGAATCTAAATCGGATTCTCATTTACGAATCTAACCCCGATATTCTAAATTTTCGACTACAATCAACGATACCCTCGTTTTTAATCTATTTTGTCGCTATGGCCTTAATAGACCAAGGATCATTTTGTCGCCTTGGCCTTAATGATCATATCCCATCTTGTCGCTATGGCCTTGATAAGGATCGAGAGTCACTCTGTCGCTATGGCCGGAGTTTGACCAATACACCAGGGTTCAAGTCTAGAATTGTAGTCCTAAATTGTAGTCTCTTAGTCTCTATGCTAGTACAAGTTACAAAATAGAATAGTTAGATTTTATTTTTGTGACACTCTTTCGAAATCACTACCTACGACTCTAACATAGTTCAACTACAGTAGGGTATAAGTGTAGAGTCTTAGGTAGTTGATAATTACAGATGAACCTAACCCCAAGAGGTTCTAAGTACCCTATATTAGAAATCTATTTTGTCGCTTTGGCCTTAATAGATAAAGGTCCATTTTGTCGCTTTGGCCTTAATGGACCAAGAATTATTTTGTCGCTTTGGCCTCAATAATTCTTCTATCTTGTCGCTTTGGCCTTGAT
The DNA here is from genome assembly GCA_001185155.1 of Zostera marina. Classification (NCBI taxonomy): domain Eukaryota; kingdom Viridiplantae; phylum Streptophyta; class Magnoliopsida; order Alismatales; family Zosteraceae; genus Zostera; species Zostera marina. The sequence continues at coordinate 31,307 of LFYR01001223.1, forward strand.
AGACTTGGAGATCATTTTGTCGCTTTGGCCTTAATGATCTCATCCCATCTTGTCGCTTTGGCCTTGATGCGGGTCCAAAAGTTACTCTGTCACTTCGGCTAGAGCTCAACTACACATTAGGGAATGAAATCTAGAATCTTAGGCTCTCAAAAAAGTTCTAAATCCTATTCCCGACAATTTTTGTATCTCCAACTTATTACGTCAATTAACTTTGCGAGTCTTAAGTTAGTTGTGAAGTTTAATTTATTTCACGAATTTAGCCGTAGACTGAGCTATGATTCGTACGACCAAGTCTACGCCCAGAGTGGCTAGCAATAGGGTTACCAGAGTCTAATTTACGTCCAGAGTGTCTAAATTACGACTTGTGAATCTAGTTTCGGGTCTTAGTTACAATTCAAAAAATAAATTAAATAAACAATTAATTAAGAAAGCAAAATAATTGGTTAAAATAAGTTCCAAAAATATCAAAACATCACAAGTGGGAGTATCACAAGCTCTCTCCGACACTTCTATCGCTTCGGCCAGAAGTCGTCAAATTTCATGGGAAGAGTATTACAAACTCTCCCAACACTTTTGTCG